>JAHWFP010244609.1:30217-58603 GCA_023313725.1 Lithobius niger
CCCCCCACCCCGCCCCCCTCGCCCCCCCCCCCCCCCCCAGGATCGACGCCTATGATACTAAAAACCAAACGTTTTCTTGTTTAGTTTAAATGTAATGTTACTCTAAACTGACGGTTTGATCTTTGTGGAAGATTCAAAGGAAACTTAACCTTATGCCTAACTTGTAAAATTGCCGGGCTTTTTGCATTTTAGATAGTTTTAGGAAAAACTTTGGGAGGTTGATCTTTTGTTCTTGGAAAACTTAGAAACATAACTATGGACGGTTGATCTTCTAGGATGTTGAAAAATACTGTCAGATAAATTGTAATCAGTCGACGCTGTTCAATTTTGCGGGTGTCTCTGGGAGCACTCAGTTGGGATTACTTTTTCTAATCTGAAAATTTGAAACTTATTCAAAACACAAGTGTTGTTTTGTCTGAAAATGTGAATTTCCTGTTGTAAATTCAAGCTTTGTTGCTTTTAATACTTTTATTCAAAAGCTGATCCAGTGAACCTAAATGTAAAGTGCCCTTTATATATATTTCTGTTGTTAAAATAAAACCAGGAGTTTTAAACTTCAGTTCGTTTGCTAGCGATTAATTGTTTGAGTGTAAATTAAATATGTAGCCAATTTTAACTTTTATCCTCCGTTAAACAGTTAAATTCCATCGTTGGTGGCAGTGATAGTAGTGTTAAGGTTAGGCCCCTTTAATTAGGACCCGACGCTTCATTCTCCATACTGGGACCATTGCCCAAACTGTGCTTATACCGTAAAAGTCGCTATAATCACGGCAAAACCTTATACTGAAACTCCGTGTCAACCAAGGGTGTCGGGGGCGTTACAAGCACCTCAGCCGTCGTAGCTTCTGCCGTTACAATTTGGTGGCAGTGGTGGGATGAACAGATGCTGTTCCCGTCAAGCGTTTTCCCATGCTATACTACCTACCATCCCAAATTTCTAGAAGGATGCAAGCCACTTCCAACTAGATGTCTGTGGTCCAGCAAAACGACCACGAAGTAGATGACAGTACTGCCGTTATAAAACGGTCCAAACACCGCCCAGCAGCAACCCCAACTGGAAGCAGGAAGCAGAGATTACCGCTTCAGCAACGTGGATTTTCACCAGCCGTGTGATTCCCCAGTTCCTGTGAGGAAAAGCCGTGTCCGCCAAGGAAGCAGGTGCTCCAACAACAGCCGATCAGTGGATTTTGTGTATGCCCACCAAGGTCCCTGTGGATTAGACCGCCCCAGGACGTTCTAATTCAACCATCAGTGCAGAACTTCTCGTTCAACGGTGGAAACCAGAAGGACTGACTGACCGTACAACAATTGTACATAAACAGGGTAAGTGTGCATAGAATATGCTTAGAGACCGCCATGCCGAGTATTGCAGTTAGAAACATTCATGTATTTTAGCTATTCATATACGAGAGTGCTAGGGGTCCTTGAAAGGGTATTTTTATTACTATCTTACTGGAATTGGGAGATAAGTTTTTTAATTAATTCGCTCTGCTCAAAATTAACGTAAAATTATGCTGCTGCATTTAATTTTGGTTTAAATATAAAAGCTTTATTTTGAACCCAGTTAACGTTAAAAGTTAAAAATGTCTGAAAACATGGATTTAGACGAAATAATCAAAGATATCCAGTACAAGGATCTTAAGAAGCCCGTACAAAGTTAGGCCTTACTGTTAAAGAAACTAAGCATGAAACAGTCACAGTACTGAAAATGCTTTTGACGAAAACCGTTTAGACTTAAATGATCTTTTGGACGAACTAGCAAGTGCTATAGAGAAACGTGAAGCTACTATTCTACAACGTAAAGAATTAGCAACTAAAGACCAAGAGCTAGCTTTAAGAACTGAAGAGCTTAGATTAAAAGCCCTGGAAGCAGATGCTGAGAAAAAACGTAATGTAGACTTAGCAGAGGCCGACCAACGTCGAGCCCATGAATTAGCTCTTAAAGATCAAGAGGCCCAAATTAACGATCGTGCTAGTGCTATGGAACTAGCCAAACTTGACAAGCAGCTAGAACTAGCCAAGCTAAATGCTGCTACCTTAAATCTTAACCCTGCTCCAAACGGCGCTCCCCCAGCTCCAGTTGCAAAACAGGGTAAAGTTGCAGACGTAGTTCGTCTTGTGAATAAGTGGATGCCAAAGACTGAAATTATCAGTTTTTTAAAGATTTTTGAAAGAACCATGATTAGTCAAAAGATCCCTAAGGACCAATGGACAACAGGTTTATTACCCCTCATGGGAGGAGAAATTTTAATTAAAGTTTGCGACCATTTTTACGACACGGAAATGCTAGATTATGAAGTAGTCAAAGTTAAATTGCTTGCTCGTTTTGTCCAGACTAAGAGTCTCCACAATCTCAGTTTCATTCTCTCGAAAAAGAACTGGAAATGCAGTACCACAACTACGCTTTTGAGTTGGAAACTTTATTCACTCGTTGGTTAGCTTTGGCTGAGGTTAACCGCGATTATGACAAACTTGTCTATCTTATGCTTTTGGAGTAATTTTATAAATCTTGCTCTACCCAACTTAGAAAGTGGATTCCTGACCAAATTAAGTTAGGCACGTTGGCCGAAGCGGCCCAGTTATGTGACGAGTTCACGACTCGCAATAAACAGATTGCTACAGAAACTGCCACTCGTGCAACCAAAACACAGCCCATAGCTGCACAGTCAAACCAGGGTTCAAAACCTTCTGGTCAGCACCGTGGTAACCGACGTAATCACAACACGACAGCTAATCCGGCCGGATCTGTCGAGGTAAATGCAGACAACCCAGGGGTGGATTCTCCCCTAAACGAAATTGCCAGCATTTAAATCAAAATTAAATCTAGTTGTTCCCAGTCCCTTTTTTTCTTGTTAAAAATAGGACCGATGTTTTAGTGTGAATTCTACATCAGTCTAGGGTGGAAATTAAGGCCTAATTATGGCTCTAGCACTGAATACCTATTCCCAGTGAAACAGAGGTTGTAAAACCTAACCTAATGTAATTTTTCTCTCTAAAAAGTAGAGTTTTTTGTTTGTTGCAAGTAAATCGGAAATCTAACCAAGTAATTTCCCATGCATGTTTCTTTAAACAGTCAGTAGTTTGTCGCTACAACCGTGGCTCCATCTAGGAGCAACCTAAAAATAGTATGTTTGCTGAATTTTAAACCCTAAAACTTCAGAGTCTACTGGACAAACCTGGAAAAGTATCTTGTGAATACTGTTGCATTTAGCAAGCATTTGGTTTAACACTTTAACGCCTATGGACGTACTGGTGGGTCCTTTAAACTTTTGCACAGCTGCCTATGGACGTACCAGTACGTCCTGTATGTTTGTGGGTGCATACTTAAGCCAACGTACCAGTACGTCCATCGCTCTTCATGCAGTGTTGTTAGGTAACGTTTTTAGTGCACAGATCGGTCGTTAGATGGCAGTACTGACTAGTCTAAGCTGTGTAAACTGGTGTTTGTTGGAAGTTGTACAGGTGCCTTGCTTAGCTGAATACAAAATGTACAAAATGGCGGCTAACAATGTTGAACTTTTGCGTTTTTGTAAGTTTTTCAACATTGTTTCGCTGCTTACTGTGCCAGTACTAATTTTTGTAACAAATTTCTGAATGCATCACCATTTAAAGCATTCTTTTCTGAGATAGTGACTATATTTTAAATTCTTGAGCTCCACTGCATAGCTTAAAATGATATTTTTGGTAAATACCAAAATCGGTCAGGCTGCAATGATTGTTCAGAATAAAAAGGTCAGGCGTGAAAGTGTTAAACATTTAATTATTAAACGTTTCGTTTCAGTAAAAATTGACTGAAAATTATTTTTACCTGAATTTTTAATTTCGTTAACTGGACATTGGAAGTACATCCACAACAAAAGCAACTTCCAGTTAATTCCCGTTTTGGCCTTCACATCTAAATTTTAAGTGCCTATGTTTAACTCTCCTTGTCATTATCAACGTCTCCCTTTGTGGGAGAATAATTACAGAGATTGTAACGACACTAATTAAATATTCATTAAGAATATTTTACGGGGGTTGCAACTTGTTCTCGGTTGGCCCTTCTTTAAGTTTTCTACGAAGTAGCTTTCTTTAAAAATAGTTGTCTGTCTCACCTCTGAGTTCAACAGGTTAACTCTGTCGTTAAAAGGTTGTTGCGTTTTTATCCACAAAACCTCCCAGCGTTTTATTACTATGTTTTAAGTCATGGGTCTACCTTAAACCTTTCAGTGTTAAATTGCCATGTAAACAAGTTGTTTGGTAACCTTAAACCATTCTAGTGGAAGTAGTTTTACAGTAAATAGAGCTGGTCATTGTATGCGTACCCATAGTATACAATTTTCTAAACCCTATCGCAGGCTAGGTTTATTGTTATGCGTCCGTCGGTTTTGATTGCAGCTTACCGGGATAAAAAAAAAAAGCTCGACTTGAGGAAAGGCAGAACGGCTGGGGACATATTACCAGAGCAGTAGATGGCCTCATTTACTTGCAATAACGAAACAACAAAATTAACCTTGTAATTTCTAGCGTCTTTTGCCCCATTTTCTGAATACTTCTACGATTTTCCTGCACGAAGCAGCGCGGACAGTATTTAGTTAATGGCAGCAAATATAGTGTTCTTAACTTGCAACTTTTATTTTACTTAAAGATTTCTTAGCCACAAAAACGTTGGTCCCCCAAAAATACAAAACGGCGAAGTTAATATTTTTGTGAACAGTGTGATTTATTTTGTGTCAATTTTTTTTTCATAGTTTGGTGGGCTTGTTTTTGCATATCTTGTGTGCACTAACCCTTCCGTTATAGCTTTTATTCTGAGTTCTAAGGAACCCTGAATAAAATCATGTGTGTGGGGGCGTGTAAACGCAGGCCGCCGAAAAACATTCATTTTGCGACGAACAATTTTTTTTTCGAGCGCACAAAAACGCAAAATGCCTCGATTTGCAAACCTCAGCTATTTTTTAAATAATGGACAGAAACTGCCAAACTCTTCAACCCTTTATAGCCTGAGACAATAGCTACCTCTTGGGGAAAGCCGAATTTGAAAATTCATCTTAGAAAAATAACTACAGACATTCAGGGACATGCACAGGCCCCCGAGAGGTCATGGGCAAACTTTTTTTGGGGGGCCTTTTTTTTTTTTTTTTGCTTTTTAACCTCTGTTTACCCCCTTTTGTGAGACTTTAAGTTTTAACCATTTCTGCTCCTCTTTGCAGTCCTTTTTTAGCGTTTTTTAGGCTCTTTTACATCGGCGCTCCACCGAATAAGGGCACTTTTTCAGAAAAAAAGGGGCACTTTGCCAAGAGGGCAGAAGCTAGAGCCCCCCCCTGCATCCTTGCATCCTGTGTGTAGGAATTGCAGGAATTGTAATTTTCAAGATTTAAAGTGTGAAGTTTGTGAACTACACGACTCGCCGTCGGTAAAGAAGATTTAAAAGTGTTGGAGGAAAACGGATCTACGTAATTTGAGTGAGGGGCCTCGAAGTGGTTCGGTGGCTTCCAATTCTAGTGGATCGGTGATTAAAACACCTCTCGATGTTCGTTTACAAGCCTTGAGTACTGATGTGAACGCGCCTTAAGTTTTCCTGTCTGATCTACGGATCTACGTAAGTTTGAGTGAGGGGCGTCGAAGTGGTTCGGTGGCTTCCAATTCTAGTGCGTCGGTGATTAAAACACCTCTCGATATTCGTTTACAAGCCTTGAGTACTAATGTGAACGCGCCTTTAGTTTTCCTGTCTGATGAGACGATCGCTAGTCATTCGGGGAATCCCCCTACTCAGCTGGTTGCTCCAGCCGTTGCCATGGAAACCAAAGTAGTGATTTCTCTGTCGGACTCGTTCCCGTTCGGCGATGACACGCCGCTACGAGAGAGTAATTTGTAAATGGTTATTTCTGAGGTGAGAAAAGCAACTAAAGCTGATATGAACGTTCAAATGGACATTATGCGATCGACGGTAACTGTCGAAGTTAATTCTAATGTGGATAAATGCTTTGATGCATTTGAAAAACGCAATATAAATTTATTGGAGTTGAAAGGAGCGGCTGCTTTGCCTCCGTCAGCGGTGCCATCTGTTGAGCAAACCCCACGTTTTCAGCTTAGCATTCCCAAGGTCGTTGCCGACGATACACAAAATGGCGGCTCTCATACAGCCGAATGTCAAGCTCCGTGCTCCAAGAAGACGGACGATGTTTCTAAAATCAAGAAGTCGACGAAAAAAGAAAGTAAGGTAAATAATGATGGGGTGGATAAAATTAAAAAGCATGGTAAAGGGTCTGATGTGGCAATGGTTTTAATTCAAGTGGACAAGTTCGGGCCGTAGTTTTGTAAACCGGGCGGAGCAGTGGTTGAAAATAAAAAAGCTCCTGAAAGGTCTAAAACACACAAGCCTTCGTGTGATACTAGATCTTGCCCAACCCATTCATCTCCTTGTCGAGAAAAGACGCAGAAGGAGTCGGGAATTGCCACGGGTAATGGTGACACCCAAGAAAAAAGAGACCCAATTTCGGCGTTGCAAAATACGATTGCGTCGCTCCAATCGGAGATCGATCGTTTAAAAACGGGGAAAAAATTGCCGAAGTCACCAAAATGTCAGATTCCATCCGTGAACGGCACAAAGGGAATCTTGAAGGGCGATTGCACGCATCGTGATCATAAAAATAATTCTCCCAAACGCCGTTCTAGGGATCTCTTAGGGCACGAAGTTGTTGGCTCACAAAACGCCAATAAGCATAAATTCCCAACTGCCTGTGATACGCCCGGACGCCAACAATACGTCCAAACGCCATGCTAGTAAATCTCCCACCAAGGTATTGAAGGACGATTCTGGAATTACATTAAACTGTTCATCAAAACGCCTGTGTAGTGCTCCGGTGAATATCAGTGGGTCTTCAGTTACGCACCATGCGTCAATAAAGCCACACGTTGGTCACAAAACTTTGCATAGATCTAGCGCTTCTTCTAAACGCCATTTGGCTTCGCCCATTCGACAACGGGACTACATCCCGGAGCTGCATCACAGATCTTGGCATGATGATTTTTTGAATCCCAGCATCCCGACTGTAAACGCCCCCATGTTCAGTCTCATTCGCGACATGAAATTTTGAAAAGCCGGAAAGTGGATTTTGTTGATTCCCGCCGTTTCGGGCGTGCAGACTCTGAATATCCGGACGAATATGACTCAACCACGGGTACTGGTGATTTTTCGGATGAAAAAATTATGGGGAAGGCGTCGGCTGCAGGCTCAAATACCGACATTTTTGAAGATTTTGTTCAGCGGGACGTTTTTCATGCTGCCACTGATTCGAAGGAGTACTGCAGAGATTTTGTTCCCCCTGATAAATCCGGACGATCCCCCATTGGACACTCTGGCAATTTCTGGGGGAGAGCGTGTAGCTCCGCTTCATATGCCTCAATCTGCTGTTGCATTTCGTCAGCTCTTGAACCAAGAAAGTTTGACTCGCAAGCATGAAAAGTCAATTTCAGTCTCAAAGCCTTTTCCCTCTCATGACCCGAAACTCAAGAAGCATTTTTTCCGGTCTACTGGAAGGGGCGGAAGGGGTGCTCCTAACAAACGTCGGTTTGAAACCTTCGAAGCTGCTGAGTACATTCCCAGGTACCAAACAATGGAGGCTGATTCGACTTTGAAGACCCCCTCTTCTATTTCGGTACCCATGTCATTCTGTGAGGACGACGAGGCCATTCTTCGTGCTGCAATGCGTGCTAACTACCACGCTGAACTGGCTTATTCTGGGACGGCCAACACCATAAAGCACTTGATCGCCGAAAAACCGGAGCTTGCGGACTATCCCTTGATCGAAGACTATCGGAATTTGATGAAGAGAGCTTCTTCATTCCACAAAGATTGTTTCGTCTGGAGTTCGCGATTGCTTCTTAACATGGTCTTCAGACGGAGGGACGTGGTGCTTCAGTCTGCTGTCAACACTCCAAAGGAAGTTCTAGGACAATTACGCTAATGCTGATCCACGGCTCGACTGACCTATTCAGAGGCAAACTCCTTGAACTCGCCCCGGAGTTGCGCGATAAGAGGAAACCTGTCTCAACCACAAAACCTCCCATCTTCAGCAAAAAGATAAAGAACGCAAGTTATGGTTATCGCAAGAACCTGCCTCAGGCACAACAAAAGGATGGAAGAGTTGACAAGCAGCCTAAGAACCCAGCGACTCCCGACTGCCCTAGGTCACGGTCGCCCTTTCCGGATAATGCTCTTCACCAGAGCAGGGGAAGGAGCAGAGGATTTGGCAGAGGGCGTCGATCCTTCAGAGGACGTGGATCCTTCAGAGGAAGTGGATCTTTCAGAGGAAGATGACGACGGCCTCGCTATTGACGTGGACCTGCCTCAGCCCTCCCCTCTTCACCGGCAGGTGGGGGGGGGGGGGGTCGGCTACAACGTCACATCAAGCAGTGGCGAGAAATCACGACCGACACTTTCACGCTTTCAGTGGTCGAACACGGCTATCTTCCTCCATTCCACTCTTGTCAAGCCACCACATACAGGCCTCCCCTCTGGATTGTGGACAAAAAAGAAGGCGTAGGTCTGGGAAAAGAAATCTAGAAGTTGCTCGAGAAAGGGGCAATCGAGTTGTCGCCTCCAAACACAAAAGGGTTCTGGAGTCCCGTAAGAGTTATAGGCAAGAAAGGTGGAGGGACAAGGTTGATTTTCAATCTTCGAAAACTCAACCAGCACCTGACGACCGAGCATTTCAAGATGGAAACAATACAGTCAATTCGGGAGGCACTTCAGCGCGACGAATACACCATTTCAATAGACCTGGAGGATGCCTACCTCCACGTTCCGTTACATCCATCGGTTCGTCATCTGTTTCGTTTCTACGTAAAAAGGAAAACGTACCATTTCAAGGTGCTTCCTTTCGGCATGGTGACAGCTCCTCAAGTTTTTACTGCAGTTCTTCAGCCAGTGCTTGCTCATCTTCATCTAAACAACATCAGGGTGCACGCTTATATAGACGACTGGCTGGTTCGGAATCTTTCAAGAACTCGACTCCTCCGTTAGAAAGAAGAATGCCTTCGTCTGTTCCAGACCTTGGGTCTAGGGTCAATATAGGGAAGTCGAGACTCACATCTGCAAAGGATTTCGTGTTCCTGGAGGCTCATTTTCATCTTTCCAGCTTCACGGTTCATCCATCTCTGGAAAGAGTCGAAAAGCTTCAGTCAAACATGGAAGATCTTCTGGGGAAAGAGGAAATCTCCGACCAGGAATTGGCATCCAGCATAGGTCTCATCGATTCGTGTGCCAAACTGGTACCTCAAGGTCAATGGAAAGCGAAACCGGTTCACTGGTTTCGCAATCTGGAATGGTATCCTCAGACGAGTTGGGACGATGTCATCTCTCTTTCAAACCTTCCGAGGCAAGTAGTGAACTGGTGGAAGACAAAGGAGAACCTAATGGAAAGGGTCCCGGTTCAACGGCCTCCGTCCGAGGGGCTTCTCTTCACGGATGCGTCGGGGACAGGATGGGGAGCTCACTTCGAAGGTCTCCAATCTTCAGGCCAGTGGACAGAAGATCTCTCCAGCCACATAAATGTCTTGGAACTCGGAGCGATTCGTCTGGCCATTCTGACCTGGAAACATCACCTTCAAGGGAAAGTTCTCACCGTGATGACCGACAACACCGCTGCAGTCTCCTATGTGTACAGGGGAGGTGGGATGCATTAAGCATCAATGATGGAAGAAACTTCGAGGCTTTTTCAATTGTGCGAAGACATCAACATCCAGCTTCAGCCTCGTCACATCGCCGGAAAGCTGAATGTGTTAGCCGACGAGCTCTCGCGTCAGGATTTAATTCCAACGACAGAATGGAAGCTGGACCCAGCAATTTGTCGGGCTCTCTTCCAACGTTGGGGGACTCCCATGATGGATTTGTTTACCATCCGCTTCAATCACCAATTGCCAAACTTTGTATCCCCATTTCCGGATGAGAAGGCTTGGGCAACGGACGCTCTGTCGATGTCTTGGGACGGGATCTTTGCATATGCATTTCCTCCTTTCTCCCTTCTTCAATCAACTCTCGACAAGATCAGGGCATCGAAAGGGATCTATCCTGATAGCACCTCTATGGCCTGCTGCTCCTTGGTTTATCGATATCATGGAGTTAAAGAAGGAGGAACCGATCCCACTTCCAGTTTCGCGATTCTTCCTGACCCAGCACAACAAGACTACAATACAACCAAAGCCGGAAGTCCTTCATCTTCACGGGTGGAGGTTGTGACTGCTCTTCTCAAGAAAGAGGATTTTGAGTCTCCGGTAACCAACAGGATCATTCACTGCCTCAGAGGCTCGTCCATAAAAAATTATGAGACGAAGTGGAAAAAATGGCATTTTTGGTGCAAATCTAAGAACCTGAACCCGATTAAGCCGTCTGAATCCTCATTGGCCTCCTTTTTTGAAGAGCTTTTCCAATAAGGCCTTGCTCCATCTGCAATAAAGGGATACAGGTCATCCATTACCTCTGTTCTTTCATGCCAGGGGAATAAGAAACTTATAAGAAGTAAAGTGATTTCAAGACTCATGTCGGCTTTCGAAAATGAGACCTAGGACCAGACAGCTGTTCCCTAGATGGAACTTGCCCTTAGTTCTTTCAAGTCTGGAAAATCCACCTTACGAACCAATCCATTCAGCCTCGCTTCTACATCTTTCCCAAAAGACGGTATTTCTCGTGGCACTTGCATCTGCTGCGAGGCAGAGCGAATTGGCTGCCTTCTCACGAGAAGACGAACACATTCGTTTCTCTAGGGGCTGGTCTCCGGTCTCACTCACTTTCCCTACTCAGTTTCGGGCAAAGAACTTGAAGCCCGATGTGGCCCCTAGACCTGTTGTGATCAAGGCTCTTGCTCCAGTTGTAGATCCGGAGGGGAATGAAAGGACGCAATGCCCAATAAGAGCCCTCTGCAACTATTTGGTTAGAACCAAAATTCCTGAGTCAAAACAACCAACAGCAGAACGAAGAATACCTCCAACTGCGCTTTTTCTGCAAGTTGACAAAGCAGGTCCTTCAGCCGATACCCATGACCCCTTTTAAGCTAGGAAAGTGAATATGCGAAGTCATTAAAAGAGCTTATGACTTGCGCCCAAATCATGTAGACTTGCCAACGAAGGTGCGAGCGCATGAATTGAGAGCTTTGGCTGCTTCCTGGGCGTATGGATCCGGAACACCACTGGATGAAGTTGTGGCTGCGTGTTCATTGAACAACCACAATACGTTCATTTCCCATTATCTGCATGATGTGAGTGCGTCGAGAGGTGAAAGGATGATGAAAGAACATGTGGCAGCAGGTATTCGAATCAGACATTGATTTGATTCTGTCTTTCATAAATTACTTTCACTGAGAGAAAGTTGCACAATAACGAGCCTGAATGAGTGAACAAGTGTCTTGTAAACAATGGAGAAGGCATACACTGGAGAAAGCGACACTATGAAGTTTCACAACGTGCAAGTGGTACAATCTAGGATGGCCACGTTTGCACAGATAAGTGACACATCACAGTGGACAGATAAGCACGGTGAAGTGAAGTCTAACAAACTTATAGTGAAACAGGGGAGAGACCATAAAGAAGAAAGCACCAACAAGTTGTTGAGGTGGGTAATTTTCTTGAATTTCAAAGGACCCTGTTTAAACCCTGTTTAAAATTAGTTTTTACTATCCTAAAATACTTACCTTCAGTAGAACCCACCCATCCTCCCCACTTCGCAGAACCCGCTGTTAACCATGTGTTGCATCGGTAGAAGTGAAGTGATCTACCAAACACTGTAACAGTGTTATAAAGGAGACGCCTTGCGCAATCCTAGCGGAGGATTAGCTAAACTAATCAACTGAGATTTAAAAGGATGAGTTTTAAATCTGTGTCGGGCATTTTAAATAGCAAATCAGATGATTTAAGCACATACTGAAGGTAAGTATTTTAGGATAGTAAAAACTAATTTTAAACAGGGTTAAAATTTTCGTTTTCTTGTTTAGTTTAAATGTAATTTTGCTCTAAACTGACGGTGGAAGATTCAAAGAAAACAAACCTTATGCCTCACTTGTGAAATTGCCGGGCTTTTTGCATTTTAGATAGTTTTAGCTAAAACTTTGGGAGGTTGATCTTTTGTTCTTGGAAAACTTAGAAACATAACTGTGTCCGGTTGATCTTCTAGGATGTTGAAAAATACTGTCAGATAAATTGTAATCAGCCGACGCTGTTCAATTTTGCGGGTGTCTCCGGGAGCACTCAGTTGGGATTACTTTTTCTAATCTGAAAATTTGAAACTTATTCAAAACACAAATGTTGTTTTGTCTGAAAATGTGAATTTCCTGTTGTAAATTCAAGCTTTGTTGCTTTTAATACTTTTATTCAAAAGCTGATCTAGTGAACCTAAATGTAAAGTGCACTTTACACATATTTCTGTTGTTAAAATAAAACCAGGAGTTTTAAACTTCAGTTCGTTTGCTAGCGATGAATTGTTTGGGTTTAAACTAAATATGTAGCCCATTTTAGCTTTTACCCTCCGTTAAACAGTTAAATTCCACTGTTGGTGGCAGTGATTACCAGTAGTGTTAAGGTCAGGCCCCTTTAATTAGGACCCGACGCTTCATTCCCTGTGCTGGGACCGTTGCCCAAAGTGTGCTTATACCGTAAAAGTCGCTATAACCATCGCAAAACCTTATACTGAAACTCCGTGTCAACCAAGGATGTCGGGGGCGTTACAAGCACCTCAGCCGTCGTAGCATCCGCCGTTACACCGTCATGTAGAAAGTGTCGTCCGTGCAATTTTAATGAATGTTTCTGTGCAATTTGTGAGTTGCATGATAAAAAGGGTAGTAAGAAGATTTTGCATACCTGGCGCAAATCGGCGCAAAATCGGTTGTAGCTGGAGAAAGCCAAGTTGTCAGCGTCGGTTTCTTCGAGTGTAAAAAAACCCAGATCGGAAGTTGGAAGCCCTAAGCACCAGTTTAGATACTCCAATTGTGTTTTTGTCCAAAGAAACGATTGCTAAGCACTCCGGCACCGGACCAGTAGTTAAGCCTAAGCTTAAGCCTAATGCGGGGAACGCTTCGTCTTCCCGTCAATTTCATTGATTCTAGGCAAATCACCGATCGATCCAACTAATTTGCAGATAATAGTGGATGCTGTGCGTGACGCAAATAAAATGGACTTGAACGTTCGAATGGATCTGCTTCGGGACGAATTAGGCGCTGTAAACCTTAAAAATAACGCTGAAGGTTTTGCAGTTTTGGAAGAAAAAATGTTAGCGTTTCTAACCTCTATGGAGGATTGCCGCCGAGCTGAAGCATTTCGCAACTTCGACTTCACCACTTCCTCCTCAACTGCGCCCGTACTGCCATCTGCCGGCGGAAATAGCAAGCTTTTGGCCGACGCAACTTAAGTTTCGATTGACGCAAGTTCGAAGGAAGATGGAAAACTTGGATCTTGGACCTAATTTTTTTCACTTACCGTGCCCAGAATACGGTCGCCATCCATGCCTCTGGTCACCGTTTTTCCACCATACGATCCACAAAAACTCTGTTGGACACAACACCGCGAACCCGCTCGATCGCCTCGTACGGGATTATAGCTGCTCATTTCTGTCACAAGTTTCACGACAACTAGGCCATATCAGATGACGACCTCCCCGGTCGCCTACATTGATAGCTCCCAGTTCACGGGGTTGCGAAACTCTGGGGTAGCCGGCTCGTAGTACGGGTAACTATCGTCTTTGGCACCCACCACCATGTGACAAGGTCTGCTAAGGAAAAATCAGGTAATGGAGAATTTCGACGGCAATAAAATCATAGAAATACCAGGGTATGGCCTGGTTGATTTGTGTTTTTGTTGCCTAACCGCAAACATAACAGGGATTGAGCCGTCAAAAGGAAGGAACTGCTATATAATGAAAAATCAGGTAAAAGATCAGAACTACATCACTGCTTGTTCAGTTAAGCCACAAAAACAAAAATCAACCAGGCTATACCCTGATATTTTTATGTACTTTTTACAAGATTTGAACTTTTTATTACAAATTTAAAAAGGAAAGGGAGAAAAAAGTGCAGTTTTGACTTTGAGGCTGGTTTTCATTATTAAAAAAAGCGCTCTAGGGCACACACAAAACACATTTTCATATGAAAAGTTTGGTAGAGCACCCCCTTTAACCCCATGACATACAATGCATAAGTCATGGTTATAATTACCTTTAGACAAAAATTTATGCTCTGGTAGTGGAAGCAAAGTATTTGTTAAAAGCTTGGTACTGCTAGTATTCGTTTAATAACAACTTTGCTCACTAGATGGCATTGTAAGCGGCACACGTCACTGTATTTCCTGCTACACTTGCACACAAAATGGCGTGCCCCATCACTGCTTGTTTGTCTAGCCTGGCCGTGTAAAAGATCAATATTTTTAGCAAGTTTTGTGGTTCTGTATTACATTTTAGTCAAACTGCGGCTATGCAGTAAACAGAATTCACTAACCTGTTTAAAAGAGCAGCCAAATTAGTTGCCCCTGGCAGCAATGCAGTCCTCTTAAAGCTTCCCTACATACAAAAAGAGCCTGGTATTTCAGCCTTGACTTCCAAGTTGGCTCTGGCGATAAAGGAATTAACAGAATTCTGGATCCACCGCTGGAAACAAAGCATATGTTATTATATATTGACTAGGACAAGTGTTTTTCGAGAAAAACTGAAGTACTGTGTATACCGTACAAAAAAAGAACCAATTTTGTGTTTATTCGTATCCCAAAATCGAGCATCAAGTTGAAGCCCCTATTGGCATACTTCCCTACGTTGTTAACGAAATAAAGCCACAAAGTTGAATCCGAGCAGAGGCAATGGTGTAAATATTTTTGGATGGAAAACACGCAAATATTTAAAAAAACCGGAAAATTTTAACAGTTTCTGCTAATTTTCGACAAACTCTTCGTTTGTTATAGTATACAGTTTTTCAAAAATTAGAAACTGTTGAAGTTTTCTTCGTTTTTTGAAATGTTTGCATATTTTCCATCCAGAAATAAATTCAAACTTTCGAAGTGCACTTCACATGCATTCTTCAGAATTAATTTCTATCTTGAATTATGCTTTTTAAAATATTTTTTGTGAGAAATCCTTAATTTTTTTAAATTTACGACATTGGTCATGGAAATTTGGGGGAAGTATTTAATGGAAATAAAAAGAATATACAAAAATAAACATTGGAAGAAATTGTGTGTACTGTGCAAAATTATGGAGTTACGTACAAACTGTGTCACTGACGACTGGCCTGTAAAACTTGTTATTTAATACGTTGGGTGAGCAATTACCACACAGCTGTTCAGTCCAGTTTTGTTGTCTTTGCACAGTCTAACACCTAAATTGGTTTCCAAGGTAATTTTGTGCATTTTATAAATGCAAAATAATAAGCGAATTTCTGATTTTTTTTTAAATTTAAAAGTGATGAAAAATGGTATTGCGGTTCTTCATATTTTGCTTTATTTAATTAGGAATTGTCCTAATGCATGGGGAATATAACAAGGATTATTTGGTAAGTTTGTAAAAGATGGGGTTTTTTAATTAATGGAGGCAACTTCCCTAATTTATGAAATATGTATTTGGTATTTTCTGCCAGAATGCTGTTGAAGCAACATGTTTGATCAATCAGCTTCAGTTGTATTATACAGCAAAAGAAGACGAGCGCAAGTATAGACTCCTGTCCACATTTAATCGCCAGCCAGATTTCTTTCATCATATGGACCTCATTGATGAGCTTCAAAACAGCGTTGCTCTTGGCTAGACATGTACATTTTTGGTATAATTTTCGAAGAATGGCATTTTGCAGCCAGTTTTGCATTAATATTTAAAAATTTTATGTCATTTTGTATTTACGTAAGTGTGCAAAACTCAAGTTGAGTGTTTTTGCTAAAGCTAGTGATTGGTTACTACAACTTCAAAAATAATTGTTATAACTCTTTTAGTTAGGATGTTGCGAAATTGCAGAATGTTAAGTTAAATCACTGATTCCTTTAAAGTACTTTACCTCGCAATAAATTGGTAGTACTATATTGTACACAAGCTGTAGACTTTTAGCTATAAGAAAACCAGTAAATTATGTGATGGCACAACAATACTGTAATAAGACAAGATACCAGTATTGCCAAAAGTGTGTGTATGTTTATTACTTTTGTGCTTCGTACCGTGTATTATATTTTTGCATGTCGTCCTTTTTTAAACCTTTTGGGGTGGCAGGCATGTCAAAACTAAATTACGAATTTTATCACTGCCGTAATTAGTCCTTGAAAATCTTGCTTTGGCAATACATTCCCTCCCCTTATGTCAAATTAAATCATGGATTCCATTAAAGTACTTAATATTGCAACGAATTGGTAGTACTGTATTGTACATAAACTATAGGCTTTTAATTATTAGAAAACTAGTAAATTATATGATGGCACAATAATACTGTAATAAGACAAGATGACAGCATTGCCAAAAGAGAGTGTTTGCTTATTAGTTTTGTGTTTTGTGCAATGCGTTATATTTTTGCATGTCGTCCTTTTAAATTTGTTTAGCCGGCATGTCAAAAATAAAGTCCGAATTTTATCGCCTTCACAATTATTCCTTGAAATACGACTAAAAACTGTATTCTTCCGTAACTTGTTTACTGCTGCCTTATCAGTAAATTGGGGGGAGGGGGGGGATAATTCCTCAAGAATTGTTGCTAGTGAAATATACCGATTTTGGGCACAAGTAAAGCTGTACAAATTAGGGATGTTGGATGATAAATGGTGCTACAGTTGAATCTTAAGATTTTTCCTTCCTTTAAGAAAAATACTTTCAAATCTATCCGTAGTGATGCAGTTGCGGTGATGCAGTTGCTGTGATGCGGGTGCGTATGATGGAGACTCCGTCAAGCTTCATCTCAGGCGGGCCTTTCGGCCACCAACTCCCCACTCGACTTATCGTCCAAGTCATCACGTAGGGATCGCAGTGTCACTTGCAGCGAGGCTCACAACCTTGGATTGGTTGACTCTGTCTTCCGCCACTATCCTGTAACAACACCGATGCCTCCCCCGTCGTGGACAGGAGTAGGTCGCATCTTCAACTAGTCACGACAGCCGCAAGCGCCTTTCACACATCTCTGACCCAGATGCCAAGAGACGCAAGCATTTTACCCCCCTTTCGGTCAACACTAACGCACTGGTCCCCGCATTGATGTAGCCAGGACCGACGTCTCAGACGCCAACCACGAAGCACATTCACTTCCCAGATGACAACATTGACGATCCGACCATCCCGTTGGCAACTCTTCTCAAAACAATAGAAGACACAGTCCCGGACTGTTTCCTTTACAAACCATCCGAATCTGCAAACGCTCCAGTGATAAACAGAGGACTTAAAACTGGCTTCGGCTTCGCTCTTCGAGACAAGTACGCAAAACCCCACAGCCTCTTAGGCCAGTCGACGACTCTCCTCACCTGCCTGCTATGGAACAGCAGCTCCCTCTTAGGCAAGGGTGAACCCTTGATGCTCGACACGGACCCTCTTGCACCACAGCCCGGCCGTGAATCAAGCTTCTTTCGGCCACTTGGTGACGGCGCTACCAACCCCAAGAATTTTGACGCTTACCATGAATGTGAGTTCCTGTGCAGTGAAGTCAAATTGGATTTTGGGTCTGCCCTCACCATCCCCAAAAGAGTCGAAGTCCCTTCTTTTGTTCTTTTCGACAACGACAAATGCTTACGTCTAAGCCTACGTGCCGCCTCTCAAGCCGACTTTTTAAACACAGCTGTCAACGCTCACTGCGAGAAGCTTTCAGCCGACGCAAGTCCCGAAGACATTCGTAATTTGTCTTCCCTCATTTCCCAACTGTTCCAAAAAGCAAGTTTTGCAACCTACCACTCCCTGAACTGGGCCACACGAACGTTATTCAATAACACGTTACTGCTAAGGGAAGCCGCTCTCAAATCCGCAAACAATCTGAACGAATCCACTAGACATCGTCTACGCAACCATCCGCTTCACGAGTCCGACACGCTCTTCCGGGGTTTGATCCCGACGCTCGCGCCTGACCTGGATATACCACGCAAGCCTAAGCCTTTCCGTCAAGACAAGCCGGCCTTTCGGTCATCTAAGCCAAACAAGTACCAGACCGTCCGTCCTTCTCCCAAGAAACCACCGAATACAACCGCCGCCCCACGCAGCGACAAGATGCAGTCCTTTCGGCCTGAACGACAGTCTCGCTCTCGCTCCAACCAGCGTTTCAACCAGAAGCGTGCCGGTACTCCCGACCGCCGCAGCCGCTGCTCATCACCCGGCAGCCGCAACTCACATCGCAAGCAATGACTGTCACCGGCTCTCTCGTTTCCCAGTCGGCGCGAGACTCCGCGCCATTTTTACCCAGCCTGGAAATCCCTTTCGCACAACCCTGAATTCCTTGCAATCATAAAAGAAGGCATTCGGCCTACCTTCCTCTCGAAGCCGCCGCTCGCAACAAGCCCTCCGTGGAACTTCACGGCCCCAGTCTCTCACTCCCTCTCATCAGAGATTTCACTTCTCCTAACAAAGAAGGCAATAGTCAAATGCCAAAGCCCAGGGCCGGGGTTTTACAGCTCCATCTTCACCTGACCAATGAAGACAGGGGGTCAAAGACTCATTTTCGATATGAAACCTCTAAACAAATACATCGACAATCCCCACTTCAAAATGGAAACACTAGAATCCATCCGCCTTTCCTTCAAGCAAAACGACTGGACAATTTCCATAGACCTGGAAGACGCCTATCTACATGTCCCACTCCACCCATCCTCAACGAAATTTGTCCGCTTCTTCTACGACGGTCAAATATACGAATTCCGCTGTCTTCCTTTCGGTTTAAACGCAGCTCCAAGAATTTTCACCATGATTTTAAAACCAATCCTAGCACACCTTCACCAACGACAAATCAAAGCAGGCGCATACCTCGACGATTGGACCCAACACAACCAGGTCCCCCACCGTATAACTCAAGACAGAGATATAACAATCAATCTCCTAAACCGGCTAGGCTTTGGCGTGAACCTCCCCAAATCACGCCTCATCCCACAGCAGGGATTCATGTTCCTAGGCACCTTATTCAATCTCTCATCTGCCCGAATATCTCCATCACTTGATAGAATAGAAGACCTTCTACGTCACATTCGTCAATTCCAGAACCAACGAACCTTTTGCCTTCGGGAACTAAACGCCCTCATCGGGAAGATGGACTCATTGGCAACGCTCGTCCCCTACGGTCGTTGGATGGTAAGACCATTTCACCACCACCGGATCGACAACTGGTCGAATCCGCATCTCAATCCAGACCATCAGTTCCCTTTCCACGACGATTTTCCTTACAACAGCCTCCCTTGGTGGACAGACGCCATGAACCTCACCAAAACAGTTCCACTCCACGAGCCTCCCCCAAACCACATGATCTTTACAGACGCCTCAAACTATGATTGGGGAGCCCACCTGAACAACCTGGAAACATCAGGCACTTGGCAGGAAGACAAACTTCACCATATCAACTTCTGCAAACTCCGTGCTATCCTTCTCGCTCTACAACATTTTCTCCCGATCATATGGAACCAAGTAATTCAAGTACAAGCCGACAACACCACGGCCCTAGCTTACATAAAGAAAGAAGGTGGAACCAAGTCCAGACTGCTTCACAACTTAACCTCCGAAACTCTCAACCTGTGCATCTCCAACAACATCACCTTACTTCCTGTCCACATTCCCGAGAACATAAACGTCATCGCAGACTCCCTTTCTCGCCGCTCACCCCCAACAGGGGAATGGTGCCTCAAGAAATCCATCTGCGAATATCTCTTCACAACATGGGGCACCCCAATGATCGACCTATTCGCCACGAGGCACATGCCAGACTTCCCCATTATGTCAGTCCGATTCCAGACGACCAAAGCACTAGCAATCGACACCCTGACGTACCCATGGCACAACCTCTACGCATACCTGTTCCCACCATTCAAACTATTTCCCCAAGTACTTCAAAAAGCCGAAGAAAGCCAAAGTCTCTTCCTTTTAATAGCCCCACTATGGCCATCGGCCCCATGGTTCCCACACCTACTGTCCCTGCTAGTAGACACTCCAAAAACCCTCCCTCTTCTCCCAGATCTTCTGTCTCAACAAAAAGGATCAAAACTCCACCCAAACCTACCCAGCCTAAACCTTCACGTGTGGCTACTATCATCAGCCTCCTCAAGAAGGCTGGAATTCATTAAGATGATGCCTCCCGCATCGCCTCAAAAGCCATCAGGGAATCAACAAACAGAATGTACGACAGCCACTGGTCCAAATGGTTTCATTGGTGTCAATCCAATCAACCCCACTCTTCCAGAACTCCTGAGATTCTTTACCGACCTCCTTGACATCGACAAACTCAACAATACTTGTCTACCGATCACCCCTAAACTCAGTATTCAAAGCAGCAGACAAGACCAACCTCCTAGATGACTACCGAATTTCGGCTCTCCTACGTTCCTTTGAGAATGACCGACCAACAACGAGAAGACTTGTTGCAGACTGGGACTTTTCAATCGTCCTACAATCCTTAATGGATGCCCCCTACTAACCAATGCAGGACAGCTCCCTTCACCTCCTAACCAGGAAAACTGCCTTCCTCGTGACACTGGTAGCCAGTGCCCGCTGCTCTGAAATCCAAGCCCTGTCTGCAGACTCGGCCTACTGCATCTTCGGTCCAAACTTCTCTTCAGTAATCCAAGAACAGGATTTCGGGCCAAAACGCAAAAACCATCTGAACCAATAAAACCCATAACCTTCACAGCACTCACAAACTTAACAGGGGATGAACCGGAACGTCTACTATGTCCCATTAGAGCACTACGTTTCTACCTCACAAGAACGCAACACGAAGATATCCGCAGAGGCAGAAGTCAACTGTTTTTACCTGTCGACCTCCAAACAGGAGAAACTTCAGCCGCCATGATTTCCCGCTGGATTAAGAAAACAATCGACATTGCATACGACAAAGCCAATTTAAGCAGGGAGAGAGCAACAGCACACGAGGTTAGAGCAATCTCCACTTCATAGGCACATCACAACGCCACCCCAATCGAGGGAATCCTACAAGCCGCATCCTGGCGACTCTCAATGACATTCACCTCGCACTACCTGAGGAACATGTCAAGAGAAGAGAAAGGACTACACTGGCTGGGACCAATTGTTGCAGCCAGAACCGTGGTCAAGCCCCCTTAAGCACAATCGGAACGAAGCAGAAGCAAGCCACCCCATGATGGAAGCAAGACATCCATAGAAGCAAGCCATCCATAGAGGGAAGCAAGCCATCCATAGAAGGAAGCAAGAACCCTCAGAAAAAAAAACGGTCGTTTTCAGGGCCACCAACCCTACGAAAGAGATCCAAGTTCCTGTTTCATCACTTTGTTCTGAATAAAGTGCACATTTTTATTAATACAATTTTGGGGAAACCTGCTTGCAACCCGGGGCGCCCCGTCAGGCCGGTGTCCACCACCACGCTTGACGAGGTCTGCTGATAATGCTAAATTATCAGGTTAATATGTTTGGAAAACAAAGAAAGAACATTTTGCGGTCCCCAGCCAGGCCGGCTAAAAATGGTTTCTTTTTTGCCTAAAACATACTTAACCTAAGCCCGCCCTACCTCCCCTCTCGAGTCACCGCCTGACAGATTGAGAGGAAAATAAATGCCAAGACCATCCACGTTTTCATTTATATAGAGAGGGCTGCGCATGTGCAGTGGGTCATGCAAGCAGGCGGCTACAAGCAACTAAAAACCTCCAGGGAGACATTAATTGAGGACAATGTAATGCTAAATTATCAGGTTAAGTATGTTTTAGGCAAACAAGAAAAACCATATTTAGCCGGCCTGGCTGGGGGCCGGCAAAATGTTCTCGTTTTTTTTTTTTTTTTAATTTTTGTTTGGTTAAACTAGGACAGCCTCCAGTATATTGTCGGTTTTACAGATTATTGTTGTGATTTCACATTTGCATTAAAATGTTATGATTTCCCATTTGCATTAAAATGTTATGATTTCCCATTAGCAGTCGCCCAAAGTTAGATCAGGATTAAGAGACAGAGGCCTAGGTACCATTTGCGTGAAAATATTGTGACATCATCAGTACTGCGTCTCTTTGTTGAAAACGTAGTTCGAATCATTACTTATACAGGCAATTCCGTTTGGCAGCGATACAAACAAATAAAAGAAAAAAGTTTATCGAGATTCGCACTGCGGACGCACGAACAATAGAAATAAGAATTAAGAGTGTGAATCTCTATAATCTGGCGACACACACACTAACAAATATTATTATCTTAGTTATATAGACTAGGACAGCTCCCCCCCCCCCCTTATATGGCCGGTTTTGTAGAGTATTGTTTTGATTTCCCATTTGCATCGAACAAAATAATCTCAGATTGTTAGATATCAACTGAAGGTTCAGAAAGTTTTATGGAGTTTACAGATAGTTTGATGACCATAATATTTAGATTTTAAAAACGACTAGCTGTGCCCCCTTATGCTGGTTTAGCCGCTTCCCGCATACCTGAGCGAAATACTGTAGTGGGCAGTATGGAATGAAAAGGCTGCCCCTTGCTTCCTCCTCCGAACCCCCTGCAGCCTACCCAGTTGTATGGTCTGATTTTCCCCAATGCCCCCAACCCCTTTCTCGTCCCGTACCGCCTCCTCCGTCACCGACCCGGATACCCCATCCCCTGTCCCCCGTCCCCATCCCTGCTCCCCCTCCATTTTAACCCCTGCTGATTTGTTTTTTTATGGAAGTAAATGTCTTTTTTCAATGGAGGACGCTCAATTGCCCGTGTCTCCGTTCTGATACCAAGCGCAATAAATCCAACAACGGTCGTGCATGCAGTGATTGTTACTGAACCAACTTTGAAACTCTTCGAGTCTGCTCTAAGAGGTAGCATTATTAAAGCAATATTTCGATTGTTGCTGATTGTTACAGGCCACACCCGTTTGTTTGACATTGTCAGTCGCTCGGCCTCTTTCATTATAGTGCATAACGATAATTATGAATTTGCTTGCCCAACCTAAGTGTATTGTATATCATCAAAAACCAAAACTGGTAAAAGGGGCCGCCAAATTCCGAATGGTTCGGCCCTTCAAAGGAGTGATATCAACACACCAAAACATTCGCCAAGTTAATCGCACCGCTTAATAATTCGAAGGTTAAATGAAAACTAGAACATTGCTACTTTCGGTAGCAATGTCCAAGTTTTCATTTAACGTCCAAAGTATTATTCGGTGCGATTAAGTTGGCGAATGTTTTTGTGTGTTGATATCACTCCTTTGAAGGGCCGAACCATTCGGAACTTGGCGGCTCCTTTTACCAATTTTGGTTTTTGATATGATATCACTCCTTTTTTTTAATTGTGTATTGACTCAACTCCACTACCGTGCAGATGAGTAATAAAGTGCCACGTCAACAAGAAATTGGTTTTCAACAATTTGCTACTACCTTTTGCCTATAGGCCGAACCATTCTCAACTTAGTCACCTCTTTATTGGCTTTTGGTTTGGTTTTGATTTTGTTGTAATTTGTTGTATTTAGTTAGTTTTGGTGTGTTAATATCACTTCTTTGAAGGGCCGAACCACTCTCAACTTGGTGGCCGCTTCACCAGGTTTTGGCTTTGTTTATTTTGCTTTGTTTTTACCCTTGGTGAATAGGACGTGAATACAATTTCTTTGCAACGTTGTTTAGACTTATCGTGATACACTAGTGTGTATCTACGCACTCACGTCAGTATACACGTTCTCATTGTCGGAACTTTGGCCATCCAATGAGAGACGATGCCGACAATACTAACAATGGGTATAACAATATTTTCGTACTTACGCGCCCTCCCACGCAATCCCTGTTACGCCCCAAGGCTCCAAACCATAAAAGGTACGCAGTTCGTATTGTAGTGCACCCATTCGTCCAATTTCATAGCTGGAAGCCTTCCTGTTATCTGGGAATCGATGAATAATCACCCTATGGGATTTAAGCGGACTAGCGGACTAGCTAGCTAGCTAGTTAGTAACACATTTTCAACGTTATTGAGGGGCATATTTTGCATTGAAAGCAGCATAGCTGGCATTCAAACACGAGTTAATTTTTGTCAGGTGGGTCATTGCTCTCAATTTCAACACAATTTAAGCTTTTGTACCGCATTATTATTTTTCCCCAAGTACCTGAAATGTGCCCAACTATGCTTCAATGGCGTCGCGCTACAATGGTTTACAACCTTGACAATTGAATTAATGTGATGTTTGTTGTCATCTTTGTTGCCTAACTTGGCGCGACACACTAGCGTGTGTCTAGATATAGATATAGATAAGATGTTTTTTGTAACGAATTGATTGTCACAAAAACATCAGGGAAATGTATTTCCATTGTTGAAAGTCCCCCGAAATTTGAAAGAAAAGTAGAACATTCTTATCTTATTGAAGTCCTCTCTCCAGCAAAACTAAAACTATTAATTTCTCCGTTTCTATTCAATATATTTCGACCAAACTTGGCCAGATAGTAGATAGCAACTATTCCAAACTTTACACCAACTTTTATGCAATTCCGTGCAAGAGTAAACGTAGGAAGCCACACATAAATTTGAAAACTGTTCACTTATTGTTGTTGTTGTTGTTCTTGGCTGATACGGTTTCAGAAAAAACTACTGCACCTACGTAAAATCTGAAACATGATCTGAGCCAGAAATTTCCCTGGGCTTCAACCTTACAGGGACCACTTTTTCAATCGGTCGATCCATTCCGGAGTTACGGGACCCTAAACGATCATTTTGATTGTTTTACATTGTTCTAACCATTGCATTTAGGGAACAATTCCACTCAGCAAACTCCAGATTCATTCTTCGTCCACGTGTTATGTCTTTGCTAAAAAGTTGGTAGTGTGGTGTAATGCAGTGTGCTGCAGTGTAGTGCGGTGTATAGTCCAGTGCAGTGTGAAGTGTAAGATGTGAATAGGGATATAATGCAGTGTAGTGCAGTGTAGCACAGTGTAAAGTGTAGTTTAGTGTAGTGTAGTGTGCAGTGTAGTGTAGGTTGTATGTATAACCATAGATGGGGCGTACGGCTCAGGGCCATGGCTCCGAATAAATTAAGTCGAAAGAATCAGTGTTTTTTTTAAACCAAACTAAGCTGCGTTGTGCCCGGCCTCAAAATTGGCAGCTAAAAACTATAGGATTGTGTATTTATTTCTTAGTTGCAGGCTTTCAGAGATGAGTTGAGTTGTCTCAAATTGGCCAGCAACAATCGACTGCATGCATAAACCTTTGTAGCACGACGCCATAGCCGTAAAAAAGGTATACGGATTACAAACAAAAACGTCAGGTGTGTCGTAAAAAGAGGTTATATGATTGAATTTTCACTTGTTAAAATGTACACGTATAAAAATTGATGATTTTTAATTGAAATAATCAAATGTACAATTGAGAAAATTGGATCTGTTTAAGTGCTGTTGTGCTTTACGAATCATATATTTAAAACGTAAAGCACAACAGCACTTAAACAGATGCAATTTTCTCAATTGTACATTTGATTATTTCAATTAAAAATCATCAATTTTTATCCGTGTACATTTTAACAAGTGAAAATTCAATCATATAATCCCTTTTTAAACGGCACACTTGACGTTTTTGTTTGTAATGTATTCAAATTGTTGAAAGTCCCCCGAAGTTTGCAAGAATAGCAGAGCAAAACAGATTATATGGGGGGGGGGGGTTGCCCTACGTGTGACTGTATTTTCATGCACACGGGAAACCACAACAATGCTCTAAAAAACCGGCCAAATAAGTGGGGGCTGTCCTAGTTACGATTATCGAGATTCCAAAAAAGTACATGATGTCATCTGTACTGTTCATCTTTGTTGAAAACACAGCATTATTACTTATTCAGACAAATCAGTTCGAAAGACCACAAACGAAGAATAAGAACCGGGAGACAAATCAGTTCTGTATCCCATTGCGGACATCAATAGAATAGAATTATTAGTGGGAATCTCGGTGATCCGGCGACACACAAACAAACAAATATTATTATCTTAGTTATATAGATTATCCACAGTAAGTCCAAAATCTCTAGGATGGCACATACATCCACTTTTACACTAAAATGTTCCATTTTAAATATTTTAGAACCATTGACAAAAATTGATCAATTGATGGGTTCGTTTTAACTCTGGTGTAAGTTTATTTACACTCTAGGCTTGGATTAGCCTTTATAATTTATTGGATTATCGAAAATATGAAAAAGCGTTAATAATTAATATAATGCGGATGCCTGAAATGCAGATAATGATGGGAAGTGGGAAGTCGGGTTTTGTATTAATGAACTCTCAATAATAATAATATAAAATTTGTAGCCTAAGCTAATTTCTATAAGAGTGCCTTAAAGTATCCTAAGGTGCAATATCAAGATTATATCGTTCAAACTGACTCAACTACTGCTTGCGTTACTAATATTCAGAATGATACTTCTTGCTAATAGCAGGTAATGCTAGTTGCCCTGGCAGCCACGACCCCTTCTATTAAGCGGCTTTGCTGGGATGGTTGTCGCTAGGCTGAACTCGAACTTCGCAGACGAACTCACTCGAGCGTGAATATCCGCTATGCTTTTTCTCCTACAATAGCTCTAAAGCCAATTTTAGTGTTACTGAGAATCGTGTCGTTAATTAGAATTGTTTGTTACTTTAATATGGCTTGAGTTAAGTAACATAAAGTCGAGTTCTACGAACAATAGCCTAGCTTGAATTTTGCGCTTCTTGCTCTTTTGAGAAACGTCTTAGATGTCCTGTTTGATATCCTAGGAAAGATGGATGTTTACGTCTATTTTGATTTACTTCGAACTGTGGGTGTTAGATCTGGCTAAAATATGTCTTCAAGTTTCAACTTGCCCGTGATTTTTTACGCTCTTTTTTCTCAGTCCTTGCTGGTCTTTTAAGGCACGTATTTAACTAGCTTGACTTGCTGTCCATTTCTAGTAATAATAAATGTTCGTAGATCATGCGCTTTATTTTTATTAATAATTAATGAACAATATTAACCTATTCAAGAATTAGTGCGTATATTATTATGAAAGTTCTAATTATTCTCAATTATCTTACTGATATTACTGATGATAGCATATTAAATTCTAAAATTTCATAACAATATCCTTGACTAGACTATGGGCTTGATGTGTCCTAATGAGACTCAAGACTTCAGCCCATGTCCAGAATAATCAGGACATTTTAGATATATTTAAATGGCCTCATCGTAACTGATAACAGTCCGATAAACCATGATGATCATTCCTCACGATTCCCCATAATGAACAGGTACAGGAAACACTTTCAAATTTGGCCAAGAATAAGGAAAACCTTTATCAATGATTATTGGTCTGGGTGGACTGCCGTGATGAATTTAGTTGGAAGAAATCTCATGTTCAGTTAGCCGCTGTCTATTAGATATTTCACCAGGAACCAATAATGCCACTATGTACTGAAAATGGTGTAGGACAGTCCTTTGGGTTGGGGGGGGGGGGGGGGGGGGGGGGGGGGGAGGAGGGTCATTTCAAATAATGTTGTGAAAACAAAATTATTGGCGGAGCAAGCGAAGCGTAGCTTATAACGAACACCAAATTGCAAAAGGTTGGTTGGTTCATTGGTTGGTTGCACTTTTATAGTCTGTGTGAAGCCCAAACGAATGGTCGGATTGGAATGAAATTTGGTGCATAGCTTGATACCCCCAAAAGTATTGCTGAGCTCGTATTTAATGTAATTCATCCAATTATTATGAAAGAAATTAGTGTTTGGAATTGATTTCTAACACTCGCCATTGTAGCATCCTGGAATCATGAATAGTGAAATTGTTAAGCAACAAAATCAAGCACATCGAGCTAAAAGCATGAAATTTGCTACACAAGTCATTCTTAGTAGAACAAATGAAATACCATACAAGCCCCCCCCCCCCCCCATGTTTTCTCAAGGCTTGATCAAAACATTCTTGCAAATCAAGGTAAAAGCCTGGAATTTGGTACGCAAGTCATTCTTAACAGTACAAATCGATTCAATGATGTAACTTGACTTGAAAGAAACCTAAGAGCCCACCCCAGCACCCCCTCCCCGCATTCTCCCTGAGGCTTGACCAACAAATTCTTGCTGATCGAGCTAAATGCATGAAATTGGGTACACAAGTCCTTTGTAGTAGTACAAATCGAGCTAAAGCATGATATAGTTATCCAAGTCATTCGTAGCAGTACAAATCGAACCAATCATGGAACTCCCCTTGAAAGATACCCAAGGGCCCCCAGTAGCGCCCCGACGTCCCCCCCCCCATGTTTCTGCTGAGGCTTGACCAACAAATTCTTGCAGATCGAGCTAAAAACATGAAATTTGGTAGAC
>JAHWFP010244609.1:80010-116517 GCA_023313725.1 Lithobius niger
CCCCCCCATACACCTGTCCCTCCCCCCTTCCCATCCCCCTCCAAAAACGCTGCCCCGTGTACATTCTCCCTTTGGTGCAGCCCCGGAAAAGTCGCTGGTGTGTGTTTGACTGAAGGCTAAAAAAAAACCGTATCACTGATAAATCCAGCATTCAGTAAGCAAGTAATCCCATGTGTAAATTAATCCTTTGAAACAATTCACTTTGGTAGCACGCATTGCCCGCCACACACACTTGCCCTGGAACCCTTTCCCGCACTCCCCGAAAAATAGGTAATCATATGCTTAATGGCTAAAGACGTAATGGCCTCCACCCTCTCAATCTCTTTATTTTGTAGCATTAGAATCATGCCAAGAGCAGAGCTAACAGACGCACTGCCCCACACACGAGCGTTTGCCGTTCAGGCCCTCTTCCCCACTCCTAGTTTCTCGCTTTTGCTTGAGCAATCCGTACCGTGTGAAAAATAACTGTCCTTCGTACATGACGTCACGTGACATTTCCCCTTTAGTGCAGCCGCGGAAAAGTCGCATGCTTATGTTTGACTGAAGGCTACAAAAAAGCCCTGAGAAATCCAGCATTCAGTAAGCAAGTAACCCTATGTTTAAGTTAATCCTTTGAAACAATTCACCTCGGTACCGTGCATGGAGACATTGTTGCTGCCCACTTAAAAACAATTCAACTCCTTTCTGGAAGTGAACATTTAGGAAATAAATGCACCTTTCCATCGTATCAAGCTGCCAATTTCGAGGCATCGAAACTAAGAACCAAACTTCGTTTGGTTTAAAGTTGTCTGGTTTAGTAGACACGGGTTGTTTTTTTTTTTTTTAGCTCAAACGCCAACAAAGGCACAGTCCACGCGACTAACACTTTGTTGGCGGGTTTGGTACCACAACAAAAAACGAACCCAAAAAAGGTGCGGCTGTTCTGGTAAGTGGCGCCATCTCTTCGAAGACTTTGGAAAAGTGTCCCAACCCGAATTTGAAGGCGAATCCCGTCAACAGATGACACTACAGGGTGGGGTACTTGATTGTACGACGGAATGGCGTGCCCGGTGACTTGGCCGCCTGCCGCCTATTATATTTGTAGATGATAAACAAAACTAAAAATGGTAAAATAAGTTCAATGTAGCAGTAGTGTTTCACGTGTTTTCTTTTATCAATTCGGTCATTTCCACTAATGAATAAATATTAATCCTACAACTTACTAAAAGTGTTTAAGAAAAAGTGCTGTTTCTGATGACAAACGCTGATTTTCGTTCGCTTCGCTCACTCAATCAGCGCAACCTCAGAAGCATGGCTACCACCACAGCCGACCACCATGAACCACACGTCAACTGAACACGCCACGGTTTTTAGTTTAAACAAAACTTAAAATGGTCAAATAATGTCATTTCAGAGTTGCAATGTTAGCATTCAGTATATATACCTGTTAAACCTTTGGGCTGGGGCCAATAACCTTTTATCCAACGTAGAAAGTCGGACATTTTCATTGTAAATAAATATTTAGCCTATATTACTTACTAAATATATTTAAGAAAAAGTGCTGTTTCCGATGACGAACGCTGATTTCGTTCGCTTTGCTTACTCAATCAGCGCAAACATTACCTCAGAATCGTGACTGGAATTAATATTTCTCGAGGAGATTTCTTGTTGCAACACTTACGTGAAGACGGACAATTCAACACCAAAAACAAACAGTGAAAATGATCAAGCAAATGATTAGTGCATGCAGTATGTGTTTTTTTGTAAGGTTTCAGTTCATAATCAAACGGTAACTCTGCCTCTATCTTTTCTGTTAGAGCTTTTGTGCTGGGACCAATGACGTTTTATCCAGGCGTAGAAAGTCAGTCATTTTCACTGCTGAATAAATATTTAGCCTACTACTGACTAAATGTATTTGGGAAAGTGTGCTGTTTCCGATGATAAACGATTTTCGTTTTCCTCGATCAGCCCAATGCCCTGGGGCCAATGATCTTTTATCCAACGTACTCAATAAATATTTAGCCTACTACTTACAAATTGTATTTAGAAAAAATGCTGTTTCCGATGACAAACAATATTTTCGTTTGCTTCGCTCATTCAATCAGCGCAAACATTTCCTCAAAAACGTGACTGAATTAATGTAACCACCAAGAACCACACATCACTTGTAATTTGAGTTTGTACTACACTTTACATGGGTTTTCTTGTTTCACTTATTTTAAGAATTTTTTCTTTACGTCCTGCTCAGTACAGATTTTTCCATCGGTTCCTTATCACTTCACTTCCTGATGACCCCTCACTTGGTGAAACAGCTGCAGAAATCAATTGAAAATGATCTTTTATCCAACGTAGAAAGTCGTTCATTTGAACTACTGAATAAATAATTAGACTATCTACTGTTTCTGATGACAAACGCTGATTTTCGTTCGCCTCGCTCACTCAATAAGCGCAAACATTTCTTCTGATACATGACGGAATCAATGCAACCACCAAGAACCAAACATCACTTGTAATTTGTGTTAGTACTACACTCTACATGTGATTTCGTGTTTCATTTATTTTAAGAATATTTCTTTACGTCCTGCTCAGTACAGATTTTTCCATTAGTGGCGTATCAATTTTTGATGATCCGTCACTTGGCGAAACAGCAGCAGAGCGTCAATTGAAAACACCATGGTTTGTTTGTAAGATAGGCCTGCACAAGACACTAACTCGTAGCCAAATAAAAACTTTTTATGTTATAGCACAAATAAGGAGGGAACCGGCTGATGACTTTACGTAAACTCTAATGCTCTACTATTGCTGTTTGAAATGATACAGATGCAGACGTAAAAGTATTCTTGGCAACTTTTTCTGGTGACAGTATATTTTCTACATGTAATTTAGTATTTATCATTTAATCTTTTTGTAATTAAATAATTAATGGCTTAATTAATATTCATAACGGAAACAATACATCTAATCAATTAGATACATATTTGCATAATATCATACATTCATTAAATGCATGAGCCGAATATTTATTCGGATAGATCAAAAACAACTCCAGATAGTAAATATAATTAGGTGTGTTCTTCAAAGACGACCGAGAGGCGGCAAGATCATTTGTAACCTGAACAAGTGTAATTACATCTATTGTTAGAGTTTAAAGGATGGCATTACCAGTTGACAATATTTACCACAGTTTCGTAGAACCTAAATGACTTTCTAGAAGTAGATTTAATTACGATAAGATCGTCGCTCGTGATCGATCACTTCGTGGAGTAACAATAAATCCCTCCCACATGGGATAGTTAATTATGGCGGCATATAACTTCAAAGCGCCGCGTACGGGGAACAATTAATGAACCCGAAAGCAACAATGAAATGATTGACAGGCGTAGAGGTCCCATTTGGCGATAAGAGCCCAGGCTGTCTGAATGTTACTATATTTACCATTTCAATAATAAAACAATACTACAATGGATCGATCATGGCCGATCCCGCCACAGTATTTAAACCGATCCTCGGAACGTACGATATCAGTCGATCATCAGCCGCTCAACAGTTGCCAACTAGTTCACGCCAGTCAAATTCCGGAGGTCCCGATTCTGAAAGCACGCCAGGCGAACATCCGTGCCGTTCTTGGACGGAGCCTTACCGCCGGGCTAAAGCCGTGTGCTTATAGCTTCACTCAAGCTTCTGTAATAGAGCTAAGTATTCAATATGATAGCAATAGCTATGATTTGTTCAGTTTAACTAGTAACAATACGTACGCTACTAAATTAACCCGAGATTCCTTAATATAATTTAGAGAATATAATAATGATTAGGTTTTCCGCTCGACTTAATCCATAATGCCATTCGTTCAACTCATTGCCGAATAATTGTAATCGATACGTCAAATCATAACAATCTGTCATTGATTTAATTGGCCATATTGTGGGGTCAATATTGTGTACGTCGGAGTGTCGATTAAAGGCTTAGTATTAGATGAATGATTGCTTATTATTTAGCCTACCTATTTTATACATGATTAGTGTTTTATACAATTGATTGCCCCTACGCCATCCTAGATAATATTGTTTATGCTGGTCAAATGGTCACTGGAATAGAACATTACAATGGAGTCATAAGTGTGATTCTATTTCCCTTTAATCCCCGGAAAAGACATTCGACAAAAAAATAATAATAATTTTAAGAGCATTCAGTTGTATTTTCTAGAAATAATGCCAATTTTCACATTTTGCAATCTTTGAAAAGCTGAAATTTAGCGTTTAAATTCGGTAAGAATTTTGCCGATTAACAACGATAGTTGGTTTGTTTATAAACAGATTTTAACACTCAAAAAGTACGGGAATATTTAGTAGCTTATTTATGTACAGTAGCGCTAGTTGAATTTTGTTGGAAAATAACATTGTTGATTTTGCTGATATTTTGCGATTTTTTATGAAAATAGTTGGTTGACATGTTCAATGCTATGATATATGTTCAAGTGTATTATCTTGTGTGCATTTAAAGAGTATTTGCTTTAAATTTCCCACAATAAGAGGAAATTTCAGTTATTTTGAAAAAAACAAACCTATAGGCCTAAATTGAGTTTAGTGCATTTTGTTTATTAGTCACTACAGTGCTAATTTTTTGTGAAACTGGTCGTGGTTGCTCTTAAAATAACCACCGTCAAATTATTGCCGACTTCAGGTGTTAAAATTTGGGAAAATTTCATTAGTTTTCATTTTAAAGGGAAAATTCATCATTTGATGCAAATTTGTAGAAAATTGTAGAAAATTTTCAAAGTGCTTAAAACTTAAGATTTGTGCTACAAATAAGTTTAAATCTACCTTAAGCTTTAAATATTTGCTTAAAGTCTAGTTAAATAATGCCTAGAACTAGAAGTAATCGTGCTAGGGGCACAGTTCAAGTCTCTTCAAGAGGCAGGCTTATTAGAAAACCACGAAATCAAGACGATTTTGTGGAATTTACGGATGCTTCAGTTAGAACTCCTATTTTAGAGAATACAAATACCACTCCAGATGAGTCAAATCATTCTGATATTGATACTATTGACGAGGTCAATGACGCATTGAATTTGCCACCATTCAAATGAGTTTAGTCTCGTTCAGCAAAACGCTCAACTAAAACTAAGGGTAATTCTAGAGGTCGAAAACGATCTAGGTCTCCACACGACAACCGTGTGCCACGAGATTCTCGTGTACCGATATTCCCAAACGCACCATTAAATTCCCTGGTTCCACTAAATACGCAAGTACCACTTAGTACTCGGGTACCGTTAAATTCTTAAGTAACACCCAATACTCAGGTGCATATTAATCAAGCTATGTCATTAAACCAAAATATGCCTGTAAATCAAACTATGTCATTAAACCTAAATGTGCCGTTAAATTTAGCAACGACACAGCATAATCATGTGTCACAAAATTTGACACCAACTATGCCTACCTTGCAAATGCAAACAAGCAATCAAACACAGCTTAATATTCAATTACTAATAAATTCGCAAATACCGAATCATTCCCATGTTCCTATTACTCCAAATGTCGTAATAAACTCTTAGATTCCACCTGGAAATCAAACACCGCTGACTTTAACCCCAAATCATAGTAGCGGACAACAGGGTAATATGGACGAATCTTATCTTCAAAAAATTTTGGATCATACTTTAGCAGTATGTTTACAATCAAATAGCGATAGCCTTAAGGCAGTAAATGATAATCATTTAGAAGTGCTAAAAACTATCACCGAATCAAATCAAAGCAGGGATTCACAAAATAAGTCTAGACTTTGGGAAGAATTACTTTCAGCCAAGAAAGCTATTTTACCTTTTGCAGGAGATGACTCATTGGATATTTTTACTTTTACCTTAATGGTCGAAAATTTACGAACATTAGACCCTTCATTAAAAGATTCCGAGTTAGTTTCTGTCGCATGCAGCAAATGCACGGGACAAGTAGCAATTTATTTGGCCATGAATCCCCATATTGCTAGCTCTTAAAGTTGGGAAAATCTCAAGGAAATTTTAGTCGATAGATTTGGTTGCGGAGGTGAAACCATAACCCCATATTTGTTTCATGCAGCTGAATTAAAGGAACGGGAAACAATCGAAGATTTTTCTGCTAGGCTAGAGAAAATGGCTTCACAACTTTGGAGAGTTAAGCCAACGGATACCGAGGCAGAACGCCAATATAAACAAATAGCAAAAGATGAAGGAATGCGTTCAGTTTTTCTTCATGCTATGCCATCTGAAATCGAAGTGCAAATCGAAGTGAAATCGAAGTGCAAAATGCATACTTCGTTTAGAAATATGTATAACGCAGCAATTTACAAGCGTGCCGTTTTAGCAGGCTACACAGGTAAAAGGAATAAGAGTAGCTCAGCTCAGTCAGCAGAAGCTGCAGCAAATAAACAAACTTCGAATAGCGAAGTCAATAATTTGGCTCTTGCTTCAATATTAGACAAAATGAATTCATTAGAAAAAGGCTTAAATAAATTGAGAAGTGTTAAAGCCACACCTAATGAGCCTAAAATCAGCACCATAAATGCGAGAAACCTACAAATCAAGGTCTGTCACCGTTGTTTAGGCCGTGGACATTTCAAAAAAACATTGTCGCACTAAGGATGATAATTTTCATTTTTGCAGACAACTTAATGAGAAGCATAATTCGGAAGGCGGTTCTTCCAATAATAACTACGTCGGGGTAGTCAATACAAGAGAAATAATTCTGAAACGCCGGAAATTATTTTTCTGGTTTCGATAATAGGGATTCTGTTCAGTTTAATAAGAAAACTAACAACCCTTATTCATATCAGGTTAATACTAGCAATAACAGTAACAATAGTTACAATAACGGACAGCAGAAACAAAATAATGGTAGCAATAATGGTAGACAGCAAAGCCAAAGCCAAACTAAAATCAAAATCAAAACCAACAAAGACAATAACAACCAAAACCGTGTTCCACAACACGCTACAGACGTAAACGAAGGTAGTGACTCATGTTAAAATGATTGTAGTTCAAAAAAAAAAAAAAAAAAACGAGCTAATAGTCTGAATGTTAACAGGCATTCAGAACTAAACTCAAAGCAGTCAGAACAGAGCAATAATGACGATCGAAATCCACACGTCAGCTCAGTTCATGCTCAAACGCTTGTTACCCAAAATAAAGAAGTGAATAGTAGGCTACTCACTTCCTAAAAGTAAAATGTGTTCCATTATTTTCAAACGAAGATGCAAATAAATTAATACTTAATATGTATTCAAACGTCGAATGGCACCAGCAGAAACTTGCTTTGCCATATCGGACGTTAGCTTTTCCACGTTTAGCGTCATATTTTGGCAAAATTCCTTCAAAATATGTTGCAAGGTCTATAGAAAGTAATAAAATCTCGTAAATGAATTTACAAATGCTTTAAACATAGTTAATGATAACGATAGTTAACGATAAGTACGGTTTAACTTGTGACTCAGTAATAGTAACACTTTTCGAAGATGGTTTAGATTCCACAAATTTTCATTTAGAATTAAACCCAGTCGATACTAAAAAGCCGATCGTTATTGCTTTATTACGTAGTGAACGCACAGTTCAGTTTAAACATACGAGTAAATCATTCCATAAAGATGGAGTTAAAATGCCTTCAGGCACTTCTATTGGCTTTTCACCAACAACGCAGAAAGATTGGAAAATTAGGATTCCAACAGTCGTAGGAACGTTCGAACCTACAATCTGTTTAACGTTTCGGGGACAGAAAAATGTTGCCGACCCAAATGTGTCACCAGCAAAACACTCATCGTTGGGAGAGCGAGGAAAGTTGCTTACGAGCATTTCTGCTCAACCGGGCAACAGATGGTACAAGCAGCACTATCTATCATCCGAAGTTGATACAAGCTGTGAGTCATAGCAGCAAAGTGAAGCATCACTCGGCTCGGAGCAAACAGTGCCTAATGCGGATAATGTTCAAGTGAACAGTTTTAAATAAACCTAAGGTTAAATATTAGTGCTACACTTAGTGTTTGACGTTGGAAATAGGCCAGAAATAGGTTTATTTGACTCGTCACTTTCGCTAATTACTAACACAGCAGCACAACTCATGCTTAAAAAAAAAAATAAATAAAATAAAATGCTCAGTGTTAAAATAATGTCATTTACTTGCGGTGATTACATCAGTAAAGTAAGTTGGTGTAAGAAATCGTCAGATTAAAGCTGATAGGAAAATAGTAACAACTATAGAAAAATGTGAATTTTCTAGAAGCCAAGAATTCGTTATCATACCTGATGGTTCATTTAGTAATATTTCAGTACTATTAGGTTACGATTTCATGTCAAATAAATCAGATTCGTTAGCATTAAATTGCCCAGATAACGTCTTAACTATGGGCGATTTAAAATTTCAAACACCAGCATCCCCAGAATTAGCTCAGGTTGCTTATAATCAAAATAAGGAAATAATAAACAGGGAAAATTATAAACCTGATCATATTTACGTAGCAACACTTAACGTAGCTACGGATGAAGATAGTGATGATAATCCTAAATTTACATGAAATTGTATGCGTGAACAAAAGTTTATAGACGTTACAGTTGTCTTTTGTTAAGAGTTGAGGTAACTCCAGCAAACTGTGAGTCCAGAATTACCGGAAATCTACATTTTCAAATTCTTGAAATACAGAAGTATTACAGGAGTATAAGAACCAGAAAACGGCGAATTTAACTTAACGTTAACTTTATTTTAGCAGTCGGATCACCCTTAGGGCATTACAGGACTGGCGGTCGCCGTAACAATAAATCACCTCAGAAAAAAAAATCCATGTAAAAGGAACCATGCTACAGTTAAATAGTAATAGAACCTTACAATGAGCATTAATATATGCAGTAAGAATTACTATTACTGCGCGAATTATTATATACAGTGATAATTATATATACTGTAGGCATGCTTGCTTAAAAAATAAAAAAATAAATAAAAATAAAAACCGGAGCAATTAAATTAGTGAAATTTATCATGTTAAAAAGTAGCAATGTTTAACACGCAAGCAATGTATATCGCTTGCGTGTGAAACAAGCGATATACTGTTGTTGTTATATCAACAACAACAACAACAAAAAAAAAACAACAAAAAAAAACCCAATGTCTCAAAAGCAAAGCAAGAATGCATTAACAAAAAAAAATCTGCCTACACAGGCATAAACAAAGATATCAAAGGTGACCATCCAGATATTAAGTTATACTTCACGTATGTTTCCTGTACATTTTGCTCACATTCTTGTTAACACGACTCCTACAGGTATTATTCCAGTAATATGTAGTAATTTTAATGGATTTAATGTAGAATTAAAAGCGGGTACAATTTCAAAACACGTACGCAGCCGCTGCGAGACTACGAGGACGATGACGCTCCCGTTATGGTGACTATACTCCCGTAGGAACGGGTAGATCCCATCGAGATAACTCAACAGCAATCCAAACAGAGCAAAAGCTCACCGGAAGAGCCAGCTAAGGAACTAGCTGACGCTTCCAAGTCTAAATCTAAGGAAGAGCTCGATGCGGAATGGAATGTTTTGAAACATAAATTGATATTTACATATTTAAGTAAGGAGGAAACTGAGGAATTCCTAGATATGTTAAGCATTCATCAGGAATCGTTTTTAAAAATAAAAAAGATTTCGACCTTGGTTGCTACCAACGATACGAAATTTTCGATTGAAAAACTGGGAATTCTCAACCAGTAAGCTCCAAGGCGTATAGAGTTCCATTTCATCAACGTATATTGTTAGATAACTATCTTGATGAGATGCAAAAAGTAGAAAAAAAAGGGTGTAAATCAGCGTTAGTTATTGCCATGGTTAATGATAAAGAGAAGGCCAACTGGTTATGCAGTCGTAGTAAATCGATCTACGAGGCTTGAATTCTGTAATTATAAGCATGAGCGTTCCAATGTCCACTGTGACTGACAGCATGGCGCATCTCAGTGGTGCGAAATATTTACTCGTTTTGACTTCAAATTTGGATTTTATCAGTTTAACCTACTGAATCAGCTGCGCATAAAACAGCATTTAGCAATAGGATACCTTTATTGTGCCTCCTCCTTAAACACCAAACTCTAAAGAATCTTATTACAACTGAGAGAATATGAGTTCGTATTATGTCACAAGTCGGGTCGACTTGTAGCGGGTTCCGATGTGTTGTTTCGTGTAGATACCATTCACTGTATTAGGCAGCCAATATCCCGACTAGAAACGATAACACCTAGTGGCGGAACAGACAGACGATCCGTATCTAGGCGAAATCATAAAACGGCTTAGAGATTAGTCAGCGGAGGATCAAATTGGTGCCTCTATGAGGACTATGATAGAATTCTTTATAGAATCAGGCTAGCAGACCCATCTCAACGCTGACTTCGAGTGTACGCGGGAGAAGCCAACATCCGGCGGGGCCGCTCACGGCTTTCTGAAGGTTGTATGCATGATTTAGCACAGATGAGTACATCTAAAATTTCTACGGAACTTTTGCATACACGACTATTTTCAACACCAGATGTCGTCGTTGACGGTCGTGATGCTTATAGTGAGTAAGTTATACCTTTCATTGGACCTACGCACCTGGAAATCTCAGTGCAACTTAACGAAACTTTAACCGAAGCTGAAATAAAATTACGTAAATACATAGCGCAAGTGTTGGATGATCCAACAGACCATTTATTGAAGATTCAGCCACCAACGTTTACGCCTTCCAAAACGACGATGCAGCTAGTGGTTCAGAATCGAGCAGCCTAACTAAGAAACGCAAATGCGTCGAGCCAAAATCGGCCGCTCATTTACAAAATAAATACCGTAAAATAGATTACGAACTTAATAAACAAAAATGCTTAGTTCTATGCATGGTTACGATACCCGTAGCAGTAAGATTACGCCGGAAATTAGGCTGCATTGGCGGTTGGAAGAGGCAAACGTTTAGGATGAGTAAGTCTTTGTGTATCCAGCGGAAAACTGTTAATTTTGGGGATAGCAGAGTGCATGTGGAAGGCAAAAACACTGGTAGACTCTAGACTAACTTATGTTCCAGTTAGGCTTATCACTTTAACTGCAATGGCATTCCGTTTTTGGGCGTGGTAAAGAAAAGTTCACAACCATATTTCACCTGGAACTTACCAGTTTATTATATCTCTGGTATTGTTGAACACATAATATGAAACTATCATATGTCAATACGGAATAAATAAAGTTAATGAAATCAAATTAACCCTGACATGGCATACTAGACCTGAGTAGGTCAGCCATGGTTGACACACTCATTAGCAAGAGAGTGAGCCTTCAAAAACCCCAAGGCCATCCGTCCCAGCAAACAACAACCAACTTGACTTATCAGCCAAGGCCATCTGGGAAGAAAATTCCTCACATGGAAAGGGAAACTTATCTGAAAGGACTGAACAAAATCAAAACAAAAAAGGGCAACAGAAAATCAACACCACCCCTTTTTGATCAATCCTTCCAGGTAATTGGACATCAGAGCACTGCACAATAAATACATATTTATATACTCTGAATATTTACATCATAACATATCTCACAGTTACAATATTAGTACTTCTCTCAGTCTTTCAAAAGGAACACGGGGCAGAGGTTTGGTAAAAATGTTTGCCACGTTATGTTTACTTGGTATATATCTTAAAGAACACAAGTTGTCATTCACTGCTTCACGCACGAACTTGTAGCGCAGGTCGATATGCTTACTCTGCATGTGTTCTTTGTTATCCTGTGTGAAAGCAATTGCCGATTGATTATCACAATGGATTGTTACAGGCGAATCCAATCCCAACCACTTGAGTTCGCGGCATATTGCACTTATCCATTTTACTTCCATCACTGCCGCTGACAGGCCGACAAATTCAGCCACCATGGTCGATAACGCAACACATAATTGTTTCAGGGCTCGCCAGGTCACTGGGATGCCTGACAGCAGCCCAACGTAGCCAGATCATGACTTCCTATCAATAACATTGGAAGCCCACGAACTATCGGTGTGGATCTGCAACACTGGAGGTCTGGTGGTCGATTCACATAGTAGGTTCAAGGTGCGTGTTGTGTGGGCATACACCAGAACACGTTGCAACAGGCGCCAATGATCCAAAGAGGGATTCGCATTGAATTGGGACAACGCAGTTACAGCAAAAAGGATGTCTGGTCTGGTCCTGGATGCAACGAACATCAGTGCTCCTACCAGAGATCTGTATTTTGAAGCTTTCAACACCCCTGTTTCCCGATTTCTGGTAGGCATCAAAGTTATTACAACGTCGAGGGGTATCTTCACACTCTTGGCTTCTTCAAGATTAAAGTGCGCTGCTAAACCATCGATGCAGCTTCTTTGATGTAACTTCCATACACCATCTACTTTTTCAAATTCGACACCAAGAAATCTCCTGATCTGTCCGAGGTCTTTTATGTCATATTTTCCGGAGATACGTAGCAGAATTTCAGCAAGAGTTTCTTTGTCTTTTGCAAATATGGCAAGGGCGGCAACATAGACTATCACTATTGCTCGTTTCTTGTATGTGTGTATGCAGTTAGTTGACCTGACCTTGTCAAATCCTAGACTTGCAAACGTTGAATCTAATTCCTCAAACCATTTGCGGCCAGATTGGTGTAGGCCATACAGTGCTTTATGTAGCCTCCAAACGGATCCATCGGAGGCAGCAAATGCTGGGGCTGGTCTAAGGTAGGTCTCCTCTTCCAGCATGCCGTACAGGTAGGCACACTTCACATCCACGTGACAGCTCACCCAACCAAGACAAATAACTAATAATGTAAAGAAGAATCGTACCAATGTGAAAGCTATTACGGGTGAGTATGTCTCAAAGAAATCAAAGCCTTCTTTCTGGGTGTTGCCCTGAGCAACTAACCACGCACGATTCGTGCGGCTATTCCCTTCGAGTCTTGTTTCACAGCATAAACCCAGCGAGATCCAATTGTCTTTTTGTTCACTGGTTTATGTACCTGGGTATACACTTTCCTTTCCCCTTCACTGCCAGCCCTCCAACAAGTAATGCAGGCTGCAAGCCAGGTAGCGCAGTGAAGCCTACTGCGAGCACATTGTTGCTCAATAGTCCCACAGTTAGACTGGCTAACTAGAAACTTGTTGTTTCAAAACTAGACTAACGAGCCTCAGCTAGAAATTCTTTCGGGGAGGGGGGTAGTAAAATATCAATTTACCCCCCCCCCCCATCATCACCATTACCATGCCGTTAAAAAAAAAAGCTTACTGAAGGAAAAAAGCAAAAAAGACTTACTAAAGTGAAAAAAAATTGGATAAGCTTTTTTGCGCATCTTCAGTCTTTCATGGAGGGCTGCCTCCCCCCCCTCCCCAAGAAATACTGAAGACCACATAAAAAGCCTGCCCAAGCTCAACATTAGGTTATTTTAACCTTTCAGTAAGTTTTTTTTACTTTGCTGTGCTAGGTACATGTCGTTTCAAAACCAGACCACCAGGGCTTTAGCTAGGAATTTTTCAGGGAGGGGCAAATTCACAAATTTATGTTCCCCCCCCCCCCCACCTTCTCTTCCCTGAACCATTACCATGTGTGCAAAAAAAGACTTACTGTAGGAAAGAAAACTTAGGCCTACTAAAATAAAAAAAATAAAAATGAGCTGTGTAAATTTTTTTATACCCAACTTCAGTTTTTCATGGGGTGCTGTTCTTCCCCCCTTCCCCCAATGACAGACTGAAGACAGATGTTAAAAAGCTTACCCAAGCCCAATATTAGTTTATTTCATATTTCAGTAAGTCTTTTTTTTCTTTGCTGGGGGCCCTGCACACAGACATTCGAACTGACATTTCATCTGCCCATAAACTCAGGCCAAAAATAGACATTAGGCCTATAAACACAGTGCAATGACTTGTAGTTTTACACATTAGTCTGATCATTCGATAGAAACTAAACTTAGGCTTCACTTCCAATAAATTTTCACACCAGGGCAAATTGTCAAACCAAGAGTTGCCAGGCCATGTATGAATACTGCAAGGAAGATAACATGATACATGAAAAAAAAATTGTCTTACCTTTAGCCTACATGTTCTTGTGCCACTCTCTAAAATGTGCTGTTGAACACAGGCCTGGTCCCTCTGGACAGGCTGAGCACATCATTCTAACTTCTTTCCTTTTTTTTTGCTGCATGCAATTGTGACATCGCTTAGTGGGACGACGCTTTTTCTGTGTTGGTGGTATTTTCACCTGGCAGTGAATGTCACTGTCGGGGCTTTTCTTTTCGACTGGCATTTTCATAAGCTCTAAAAGTACATAGTTTTCACTATGCTTTAGCATGAGCTGGTGACAGCTGTCAAGCAAAAAATTCAAAAATGACACTTCGTGCTTGACTGTATTTTCGTGCAAAACTTTGGCATTTAGCATCATACGGGATGCAAAATGTACACCAATTTTTTTGAACCATGCAAGTGTTTTTCTGCATGGGTTGTATGGTTCAAGTGCTTGGTCCACAGCATCTACTGATCCCATTAGCTTGTTATATTCATCAATATGCTGTGGCCGCTTGAAATGTACTTGTGCTCCACCTACAACATACCTGGATTTTTCTACAAATCCACTTGTGTGCTTTGTGCTCAAAACATACACATCTTATCAGCCCATCGAACAAGCAACACATTCTCTTTACGAGCAAAACATGATTTATGTTTTTCTAGTTTCATTGTTTTCATGTCATCAGGGACCCCTCTGTTTGTGCGAACAGTCCCTAGAACAAGGGTGTTGTTACGTAGCAAAAATTCGGCCAGGCGAACTGACATATACCAGTTATCCAAAATTATTTGCCTTCCTTGGCCAAGCAAGTTTTTGGCCAAAAAAACAACAATTCTCTCCGATACTGGCAACTCTTCTGAATTTGGTATTTCGGAGACATCATTCTTATCTTTACCCACATAAACTTGGAAGTTCCATGAATAACCTCTGAGTTCTGGTGAACTAGGGCATAAACAAAATATTTTTACACCAAATCTGGCACGTTTTGTCTTGATAAATTGACGAAAAAGTAACCTTCCTTTCCACAGAACTAGTGCTTCATCAATAGCAAAATTCTCACCTGGGTCTACGAGATTCATACACGTTTCTCTGAGGTAGGCCAGGTATGGTTCAAGCCTAGATAGTGGTTGGTTTTTTCTGACTCGTTCAGGGTTTGAAAAACGTAGAAATTTCAGTATGCTTTCAAAACGGTTTCTACTCATAATAGTGTTAGTAAAAACTGGTGGTCCTCTTGCTAAAGTATTTGTAGACCAGTACATACTAATTCTTGGCAGCTGTGTAATTTCCATCAAAAATATTAGCACAAAAAAAAACGTACATTTCGTCTGGAATCACATCACGCCATTTTAGGCCACGAAATTTATGATTTCTTCCTGGCTCAGCATTGAAAAATTCAGCTGCCCGCTTGTTAGTCCATAAACATAAATTTGTTACTATTATATTGTTATAAAACAGTTCAAAACAAGTGGCTGGATCTAAACAATCATCGATAACTACTGCAGGATGAATGTCATAGTCGGACGTAAACACTGGCAGCGCCGATGGGCGCTTATCAGCAAAAGGATCGGGCACATACGACCAACCTTCGCTTGGCTGACGAGGTTCATTTTCGTTATCGCTTTCACTGCAAGATGAAAATTCGTCACTTTCGGAATCGAATTCATCATCTGAATTATTACCTGGTGTATAATCTTCGTCACTTGAGCTGTTGTCATCCATTCTGTGATGGCGCAACGAAAGTACAAATAAAAACACGCAAGCGAGCAGTCACGAGCGGTAGTTAGGCGCACGCCTTGGTTGCTCGGCGGCCGCGTCATTCACGCTTTCCCGGTTGTTTGTTTTTGAATAATACTATTGGTTGTGAGCTGTCACGTGATTGTTTCGTCAGTAGGTGGTAGTCGGAAAGCCTGGCATCATGCCAAGCATAGCCAATTGTTTATACACCGCGTTGTAACGCTACGCCAGGAAAACTTCCAAGCTACAGCGCTGACTAGTAACAGGACGAACGTGCCCTGGCGCTCGACCATGCAGCTTGCTTGACGAACGCATGTTCGTCACTGGCGGTGAAGGGGTTAAGTGTGTCATCTCCTCTTTCATAGCATTTTTCCATTCTTTGGCTTGGGGTGAGCGTATGGCTTCCTCATAACTGGAAGGGATGAATACTTCTGCACAGAAAGCTTCAGGATGGAACTTCTGGTCCGGGAAGCTACCAAATGGTTCTTCATCCTCTTCAGATGTTGATGAAGTAATTATCCTTCCTTCGTCGGGACCTTGGTATCCAGGGCTGTCTATCCAAGCTTCAATGTTTTCTGCTTCTTCATTGGTTCTAAGAGGGGAACCTGGGAAGCTGACCTCATCTCCTACGGCCGGATTTAGATTCTTTACACTGAAATCAAACTTCGTCCTATCATACGGTATCCGTTTTGTGATACAGTAGCGTCCCACTTCAGCGAGAGAACGTTGACGTGGACCCCCTCTGAAACGATAGTAAATATCAGCCCTTCCCGCCTCTTTGCCAGTCGGACGTATCACAACTTGCCTCTCCCATCCAGCTGCAGGCTGGTTTATGACCACTGATTCTTCTGGTGTAACCACCGGTGGAAGTATTCTAGCTTCTCTTTGGGGGCAGCTCGATACCACTCGTCTGGCTTCTACTGGTCTTGACGATTCTTCTGGTATGACTGCTGCCACGTTCTCCAATGGAAACACCACGCTGTCTGTATTTTGAGTATGTCTTAGAGCCTCGGTACCAATCCGTGCCTCGTCAAACTTTACACTCTATGTTTCCTTAATAAATACTCCATCGTCCGGACACCATACTCTATAACCTTTCGTACTGATGGCGTATCCGACGAGGACTCCCAGTCGAGAACGAGGTTGGAGTTTGTTACGTGGCTGTCTATCATCGTGTATGAAGCATAACAACCCTATGCGGCGGAAATGGCCTACTCCTGGTTGCCTGTTACGATAAAGTGCTTCCGGTTACTTCATCTTCAATGCCTGAATGTGCCACTCGATTCTTCAGGTATGCTGCCGTGTGGACCATTTCTGCCCACCATTCACCTGGTAGTTTGGCAGATATCAGTAGGGTTCTTACAGCTTCCAGTAATGTCCAGTTTAATCTTTCTGCAATACCATTCATTTCCGGACTGTAGACATTTGTTCTTTCAGCATGGACCCCCAATCGAGCTAACTCTTGTGTGACGTAACTGGCGCAGTACTCCATTCCATTGTCGGATCATAGACGCTGAAGTTTACACCCCGTCTCTTGTTCGGCTTTCGCCATGAACACCTTAAATTTTTCAAAAGCCTGGTCTTTTGTTTTCATGGTGTAGATAAAACATTTCCTCGTGTAATCGTCTATGAAAGAAATGAAATACCTGGATCCACCGTGTGAAGTAATGGGTGATGGCCCCCATACATCGGAGTGCACCAGTTCAAGTGGTGCTTTGGTACTTCTCTCCGATAAAGTCACATGTCTTACACGAGTCGACTTACCCAGTCGACATGCTTCACATATTGGCACATCGGACGGCAAAGACTTCACTTCTCTAACTTTATTTTCTTTAACCATCTTCTTCATGGCTTGCATGTTCGGGTGCCCTAGCCGATATAAATAAATAATATACAGGTTTGTTGCAAATGCAACCGGAGCGACCAGGACTGGGTGGTCACTGACTGCCGTCCGATGTTAAAACTAAAAAATTGTACACTATAAAAGTTTAACAGTAAAACGTTTAAAACAAACACGATGGCTCGGCTGCAGAGAAAGGGTTGATGGTATGGGGTTTGGGTCACGAATGCCTTACCACCAAGGTTAGACCTACCAGGGACACGATGGTGCCCGATGGCATCGCCAAACATGAGGGACAAGTGCAGGGAAAAGCCAGGTAACGTTGTCAATGTTTCTTTAAAAAAAATAAAATAATGCATCGTAGTTTAAAGCTTGGCCAATGCCAATTGTCAATATTCATAAAGATAAAAAAAAAATAATAAAACAATGAAATGCATGAAACTGGTGTAGTGAAAGTTAAAAACTGAAGTGAGACGTAAGACCAGATTTTTTTTACAATAAAAAAATATGAATGTAAATATAATAATAAACATGGAGCCAACCTGCAACATAGCGTGGCATAACAGTTTGAATAAAAAAAAAACAATTGCCTCTATGTGTAGAAGCAACTGGCCTGGCAAGGATTATCACTCACCTATAGCCAGCCAAATTTAAAAGCATAGTTTGATAACCACACAGACTGTTCACCGATCGCCATGAAAGAAGACTACTGGATGTAGAGGTTCAGGGGGAGTGGGCGGCCCTAACGTGATAAAACTAGAGTGTGTGGGAGATGGTTCAGTGTGTGGAATTCAATAATCAAGAAGAGATTTGGCTGGGTTGAATATTTGATGGTTCATTACTGCTGGATGTTATACATAGCCTCGCCTGCCACGACTTAAACCAAACAGTTCATAATTAACGACAATGTGATGGTTAAAATACAATGACTTGCAGGGACATGAAAGCTTAAATGTGGCGGACTGGGGAAATTGGGGGAGGAAAAGGAATAAATTTCTAATAGTTAGGCCAAAGATTACTCACGGGAAGTTTGGGGTCGAATGCTGGCTTGGAATGAATAATATTAGATTACTTAAAACTAACAATATGTTGGCAAGGCAGAGCGCATGCTTAACAATTGGTTTGAATTCGGCATGCACAACAATACAGTGAATTGAGTTTCAATAATAGAGGCAGGGCACACTTAAGATCGTCATCCAAGCTCAGCTCAAGGGAATCAAGATGCTGGGTCAACAGTCCCAGCATCAGTTCGTCCAATATTGACGTTAACAGGAGCTGAGGCAGGATGAGTCACTACATGGAGTGGACGTCTTAAAAAACGATGCAGGGGCTCAGTTTTGAGCCTACTGCGAAAGATCGTGATAGAATTCGCATTTACAGTATCCTCCTTAAGGGAGTTCCAGATGGGGACAATGCGTACAGAAAAGAAATGCAAACGAGTCGAGGCGCGCCTCTGGGACAGCCAGCTTCCAATTATGTCCTCTGGTGCGGCCCAAACTTGGGGCCAGGTCAAAAAATGGAAGATCTACCTCTATAAGTTGGTGCAAGATCTGATAAGTCAGGACCAAGTCGAGAACAATTCTGCGCAACTCCAGAAGCTCAAGGCCCAATCTCTCGAGACGTTCCTTGTACGAAACCTCGCGAAAACCAGGAAGTGCCTTCGTAAAGCGTCTCTGAACCGCTTCGATAGAATCGATGTGGTGTGCCAAGTATGGCGACCAGACTGGAGTTGCATATTCGAGGACTGGGCGCACAAAGATCTTAAATGCCCAGACCCTCGTCTTAATGCTTCCGGATGTGAAGCAACGCCTTATGATTGCAGAACGTCGGTAAGCCGAGGCACAAACCTTATGGCAGTGAATAGAGGATTTCAAATTTTGAGAGAACCAGATACCAAGGTCTCGCACTTCACCTGTTTGTGGAAGGATCGACTGGTTCAATGTATACCGGGAGCAAGGGTTAGAGGTGCCAACATGGAAAGCATGGCATTTACCGATTGAAAGTGGGAGCTGCCAACGTTCAGACCAGACACTAACTACCTGAACCTGAGTCTCAAGGGCCCGAGAAGGGGACAAGGTGAGATTTTCTGCCCCGATCATGCCATAAGCTAGTGTCAGACACACCTGGGATAAAAGACTTCTTTGGCGACGGCTCACTTGTCCATTTTTTCACAGATGTATTAGCGGTAGGATTTCCCTTGGTTAACTTGCAGGCATATGCTTCTTTCCCTTCCACCTCCTTTGAGACATGATTTGGTGTGTGGCCTCTCACGACGAAAAAATTGTCTCCATTGGAGCTCTCAACACCAGTTGTCCTTTTGGATCATTTACAACAAGTCCCTTGTCGTCTGTACATCCGCTTTGAAATATCTTGTTCCCAGATATAAGATTTCTTCTCATTTTTGGAGCATACATTACATCAAGCAATGTGATGGACCTCGTTTTTGACCCAAGGGAAACATCAAATGTAACATCACCTATACCACATATTTGCGTTGTGCCCTCCGCGAGTACAGCAGAACGAATCTGTGCGTTTCTGTAGTTACTAAACCAATCTGTGTTATGACAAAAATAGTGTGTGGCTGCAGTGTCTAATGTCCAAAGTGATTCTGTAGCCGAGACCACATTTGCTTCCACAATAGAATGCTTGACTATTGCTGTCATGTTTACGTCTTGACATAATGTTTGCACCACCTTCATGTGCTTGGTTTTACCTTGGGCTGGGGCAGTTGCGGGCAAAATGTTCAGAACTGCCACAAGAATAACAATTGTTATTTCTCTTGTTTGAAGAACTTGGTCGATAAGGACTTCGGGATTGCTGTTTACCTCGGCCACGACCACCCCGTCGAGTGTTTCGTCCTCGTCGAGATTGCTGAGGATAGTCTAGTGCCATCGCTTGAATATTAGCTGCATCGCCTGGCATTGCTGGAGAAGTCGAATTCCGGCGTTCGAACTCACTCAGTAGGTGCTCATTTATAGTAGTAGGAACAACGTAACTATCGTCCAGGGCATATAAGCGCTCCACTACTGAGTCCCATTCAGACGGTAGCCCGCATATCATTTGATATGCGTGCTGTTCATCGGGAATTGTTTTTCCCGCATTAGCTAAATCGGTAACCGAGTTCTTGACCCTTGACAAATATTTGGCCATGCTCTCTCCTGGTTTCATGCTCAACAATACGAACTCTTTTCTCAAATGTCCTATTCGGGCTCTGGACTTGGATTCGAACACATCTTTTAACGAGTCCCAGGCATCCTTGGCACTTGTGCATGTCCTTATTAGTGTTTTCAAATCGGCCTCAAGTCCAAGGGCTATTGTGGCCAGGGCTCTTGCTTGCGTGAAATTATATTTCTTTGTAACACCAGGGTGTGCCTCTTCTTCAGCTGGTATGGGTGCAAGTTCCGGGGCGACGGTGTCCACAAAGCCAAAAAGACCTCTTTCATTTAAAAACATTCTCATACCAAAAACCCATAATCTGTAGTTCCTATCGTTCAACTTAGAAACCGTAGGGTTGCACCACTTGATACGTCACCTTCATTCATATTCATGATGTATCGGGCTCTACTTTTGTGGTAAATTAACTTTCGGCCATAACTCCACTATAGGGTATACTCAGTGATATCTGCTCGGTGAATTTGATTGTCCGCTGAACATTAAATCAAATCAAATCAAATTGCTTTTAATCGTACGACTTGGTACATTGTCAGACATTATTTAGTATGAAACAGAACAATATTTTCAACTAATATACTAAAAAACTGAAAAAAAGATACTGAAAAATAAGGGAAAAATGCAGGTACAGTTTGTAGTTGACAGTGTTGGACAACTACTTCATCAACAAATGAAGTTCACGGGTGGGTCTCTTAAGACGGCATGGGCTTGCATACGTCTATGAAGTTCTTCGTTTATGGACTTCTTATTTCTGCTGTCGCACCATCTTCCATACTCAAGAAGGATGCTCCTCTTATAGGCACCCAAACTGGTCCTCCAACCATCAACACCTTTAAAAGCGTCATGCAAAGGGTGTTATCGGTATTTCTCAGTTCCTGCCACAGCTGCGCAACTTTCCACACTACTTGGAGCTCAAATGTAAGTTGATTAACTTCATAGCTGTAGTGTATGAGCTAAGGTGTAGCTAACTAGTGTTAGCTACTTTCATTAACATCTCCCTCAAGTGGCCTTATATATATTCTTGTTTAGTTGTATGCACACCCACTAGGGTGTCTAGTGCATAATAAAGTATATAAGGGCTTGCTGGCCTTGCCAGTTGTTGCCTAGCTCTAACTACTCCTCTAGTCGTTACTCTGTCCGACCACACCTTGATGGTGTGGGCCCTTGCTAAGTTAGAACCCACATGTGTAGTAACACATATGTTACATTGGCGACGAGGATGATTTAGTTAAATACTAACTTAACAGCATACCAGAACTGGATTAAGTTCCAGGCTGGAATTGCAACCTAGACAATTGGTAAACTCAGGCTTAAATGCTATGGGGAACCAATTTAGGCAAATGAAGATTACCTCACCATAAATCCAGGACTGACTGTTAGTAGACTGATTTCTGAGGTGGCAGCTCGGATAGCAGTTGAAAGCAGCCGAAGTAGACGTTGGATCAGCGATTTCTTGTTCGGCCGGCAAGGGGAACGTTTGATTACCCGTTCTTCTTGGATTTGGAGGTATTTGTAGGAGTTAAGTCCCTCGTATGGGTGAAGACTTGTTCGCAAGTGTGCCACATCAAAAAGCATTATGCTGGCATAGTGTCGGTTGGAATGCGGTGCATTGCGTGCAAGTAGGGGTTTAGGCAGCCAATTTGATTTGTTAAAACTCATGACTTGTTTCAGGTTAAATGGAGTAAAGAGCAGATTACTTGTTAAAAAGAATACTGTGTGCAAAGCGTGTTCTTGTTGTCAGCTAGTGATATTTTGTAAAGATTTGTAAGTAAATGTTTATACTTGAAAAGATTACAGAATACGCAAGTAGCTGATAGTTTATTTAAACTTACTGCTCAAAAGTTTAAAGTAAAAATTTACTCTTAAAGGTAATGGGAAGGCTATTTGGGCCTATATTGAAGGTAGTGATTTTTCTACTTATTTTATCGCTTATGAGCGATGACGATGTAACTTTTAAGAGTTCAGCTAATGCATCTGGTCTAAATACGTCTAGTAGTTGGAGTACCATTAGTGGGTCTCTGATTTCTGTTAGTTCTAGTCTTAGTACTAGTAATTTAAGCTTTGAAAGTGTGTCTGAGGGTTTCGTCAGAATGGGTGAAGCACCGCCAAGAACACACAAAAAGTTTGAGGCTTTTGAGGCCACTAGTGAAAGCTGGACAGTATATTTGGAACGAGCCAAATTACACTTTGATGCTTTTGACGTACCAGATGAAAAGCAAGTTGCAATACTCCTTTCAAGCATAGGTAAAAAGACCTATGGTTTGTTGAGGAATCTATGCTCGCCTGATGCTCCTGCATCTAAGTCACTTGACGAGATAGATGAATTGCTAAAATGTAACCTGGACCCTAGTCCTAGTTTTATTTATGAAAGAGTTCAGTTTATGCAGCGAGTGCAAGCCCCGGGTGAAAGCGTTGCAACGTACATTCAGGAGTTGAAACGTTTAACTGTAAATTGTCAATATAAGGAATTCCTAAAGGAGGTTTTGCGAGACAGGTTTGTCTCTGGAATTCGAAATGCAAAAGCTCAGGAAACCCTTATGACAATGGAGCCTGAAAAAGTGACGTTTGACAAAGCCTGCGAGGTTGCACTTGCTCAAGAAAGGGCTGAACAAAGTGTTAGTAGTTTTCAGGGGTCATCCACTCACCAAGTAAGAGATAAGCGTCCAAATTTTAGAACTAAGGCGGATTTAACGTGCTATTGTTGTGGATACAAAAATCACGTGAAAACAGAGTGCAAATGGAGGAGGGAAGCCTGCTCAATTTGCGGGGAAGTGGGCCACCTGAAACGAGTATGCAAGTCTGGCAAGAAACCAGGCGCTAGTAGCAGCTCGGGCACCACTACTCCTAAGCCAAAAAGGGCAGATAACTCTGGTAAAAAGAAATCATTTAAGTACAACAAAAAGAAAGCACATCATGTAGAAGAATCTGGAAATTCAGATTCAGGCGCCACTTGTGTTGAGTCGGATGATAGCCTGAGCTCTAATATATATACCATGACCTATTCACATGTCAATTCAACAAAGTGGATTGTACATTGTGAATTAAATGGTCATAAATTGCCTCTCGAAGTAGATTCTGGCTGTGATTCAACTCTAATCCCTCTTAGTTGGTATAATAGTTACTTTTCGGATGTTAAATTAATTCCTACCAACATCACGCTAAGATCGTGGGTTGGGGAGGTAGTCAAACCGTTAGGAGTGATAAAACTAAATGTTAAATTGAACAACCAGGTTGAGAAACTGAGTGCTGTAGTGGCACCTGGGAATCAACCTGCCCTTTTGGGAAAAGGGTGGATTAGGAAATTTGAACTAAGCCTGAGTCAGTTCTTTAACATCGAGGTTCGTGATCCTGAGGCTGTTACCGAATTTGTAGGCTCTGTTACTGACAGTGACATCTTTGAAAGGTTCCCCGACCTGTTTAAACCGGGACTGGGAAAGTTCAGGGATTTCAAGGCCAGTATCAGGCTTAAGCCGGGGGCCAAACCTAAATTTTGTAGGGCCCGACCTGTGCCTCTAGCTGTTAGAAGCAAGGTGGAGTCTGAAATCAACCGATTGGTTCAGGAGGGGATTCTGAAGCCGGTAGATTGTTGTGCCTGGGCAACCCCAGTAGTGTTGGTCTTCAAACCTGATGGCAACGTCAGGATTGTTGGCGACTACAGCATAACAGTCAACCCGGAACTAGAAATAGAATACCACCCCGTTCCTAGAGCGGAAGAATTGTTTGGTAAACTGGCTGGTAGTGACAGGTTTTCGATCATCGATCTGAGTGATGCATTTCTGCAAGTTGAGCTCGAAGAAGACTCTAAACCCGCCCTTACAATTAACACCTGTTTAGGGTTATTCCAGTGGCAAAGAGTTCCATTGGGCCTAGCGAGTGCTCCTGGAATTTTCCAGAAGCGCATTGAACATGTGCTGAAGGATATTCCTAAGTCACAACCTTTTTTTGATGATATTTTGATATCCGGAAAAGGTGAGGGGCATGACCAGGCATTGTTTAAAGTATGCTCAGCCTTGCAAGAAAATGGTGTTCGAGTCAAAAAGGCAAAATGTAAAATAAATAAGGATCAAATTAACTATCTTGGTTTTGTCATTAATAAAGATGGAATGTCTAACCTTCCAGAGGTTCTTGATGCCATAAGGCTTGCGCCGGAGCCCAGTAATGCTCAAGAGTTAAAAAGTTACTTAGGGTTTATGAGCCAGTATCGAAAATTTGTGCCACATTTGGCATCTCTGCTAGCTCCCCTAAACAAGTTGTTATCACCAAAGACACCCTGGCTCTGGACAGCTGAATGTTCGGAGGCAGTGGCTAACGTAAAAAAAGCATTTTTAGACTCTAAGGTTCTGGTGCACTATGACCCAAATCTCCCTTTAAAACTCGTTTGCGACGCGTCCCCCATAGGGGTGGGTGCAGCATTGGTTCATACAATGCCTACTGGGGAAGATAGACCTATTGCATTTGTTTCACGGGCTCTTAGCAGGGCTGAACTTTCGTATGCCCAGTTTGACCGTGAGGCACTTTCAATAGTGTTTGGGGTCAAGAGGTTCCATCAATATCTTTTTGGCAGAAGGTTTGTACTGCAGACGGATCAAAAAGCGTTGCTTTGGGTGTTTGGTAGTAAGGTTGCCATTCCAGCTATGGCTGCAGCTCGCATTCAGCGTTGGGCACTATATCTGAATGGTTACCATTTTGAGCTCCAACACATCCCGGGTAAACAGAATTTAACAGCAGATTATTTATCTCGAATGCCTTTGCCGTACACGCCTCCTGTTGAAAAATTGCCAGGTTATCAAGTTATGAACTTACAGACTATTGAATCTTTGCCTGTCTTGTCGGACCAACTGGAGCGATTAACGCTTAAGGACAAGGTTTTGTCCACAGTATTCCGTTACACAAACGAGGGTTGGCCTGACAAGGTTGGTGACGAAAGTTTAAAACCATATTTGCACCGTAAAAATGAGTTATCATTAGAAGGAAAAGCTATTTTTTGGGGGCACAGATTGGTAATCCCAGAAATATTAAGACCACATGTGTTAACAGAATTGCATCTGGGTTCATTGTGGGGTGGTGCGAATAAAGGCTCTTGCGCGTTCAAAAGTCTGGTGGCCTGGTATAGACAAGGACCTAGAATATACTGTAAAAACCTGTGAGGCTTGCCAACTAGATAAAGAGGATTTTTCAGGACGAAAACATGTATGGGAGCGTCCAGCAAAACCCTGGTCGCGAATTCACATTGATTTTGCAGGACCTTGTTTTGGAGGGAAAATGTTTTTATGTATCCTGGATGCACACTCAAAATTCCCCTTTGTGTTTCAAATGAAAACAACTACCAGTGCTTGTATTATTAAATTATTGAGGGAATTATTTGCTACATTTGGATTGGTGAAAATTTTGGTCTCTGACAATGCACCAAATTTCGTTAGTTCAGAATTTACCAGTTTCCTAAAGGAGTGTGGCATCAGGCACATAACTAACATTCCGTATTTTCCGGCTAGCAATGGTGCAGCGGAAAACCTGGTTCGTTCATTTAAAAAATCTGTAAAAGCTAGTTTAACACAAGGTCTAAGCTTAGAGAATTCACTGTTAAATTTTCTAATGGCTGCACGCAATGTACCGCATAGCACAACGCAACGTATACCAGCGGACATATTTCTAGGAAGACATCCGAGAACACGCCTATCGCTAATGATACCATCTGCAAATGACAAGTGTGAAATTGCACAAGACCGTCAATTAAAACCAACAACCAATAAGCCACAAATAAGCTTTGAAGTTCACCAACCTGTATGGTTTAGAGAGTATAAGCCAAACTCGAAACACCGATGGCAAGCAGGAAACGTGATTCGAAAGGATGGAAATTTGCGTTATGCTGTAAAAAATAAAACTGGTGAAGTTTACAGGAAGCACGCCGATCAACTACGTAACAGAGAGGAAGTCGCATCATTTTCCGGTTCCGAATCGATCAACTGGCGTGAAAACCCAGTTTTTCAGTCACCAGAGGGCGTAAGCTCTCGAGCCGAAAGTAGAGGAATCGAAACTGAAACAACAAGCTTGCGACCGCCGATAGCAAATGATACAGTGCGTTCGGAAATGCCGAACATTCATTCAAGATCTTCGCCTGTTGCCTCATCGGCATCGCCAAAGATCTCCGTGCAAACGTCATCGCGACGCACTTCATTATTACCGCCAGTTTTGTCTCCAAGTGTTGGAGGTGTGCGCAGGGAAAACGTTTCCGCCGACACTATGCCTATTCTGCTACGAGAAGCTTCGCCAGCTAAACAAACTTTCCGTGAGTTGGGGGGAATTCCACCACAAACAATTGTTGGGGATGCACCTGTGCTTCGTAGGAGCAGTCGAGCACGGACAGAGCGGCGGCGACTTGATCTTTAATACGCAAGATTAGTAGTTTCCGTTGGGCAGCCACCATATTATTTATTTCTATTTCTATGGTTTTCTTGATTTTCAGTGTATTTATCGTGTGTTCCCAGATTATACGTAAATGTTTTCGGTTACGTTTATAATTTGGGGGGGATATTTGTTCTGTGTAATATTGGATTTAAAAATAGTGTTAGGAAAAAAAAATATAAATATTAACTTGCTAACCTAGCTTAGGGGGTTAGGGATTGTGTTTTTGTATATATATTGGGCATAACCTGTACATAGTTATTTTTTTGTGTTTGCTGCACGAACACGCCTTTTTCAGGAGGGGTGAGTGTAGTGTATGAGCTAAGGTGTAGCTAACTAGTGTTAGCTACTTTCATTAACATCTCCCTCAAGTGGCCTTATATATATTCTTGTTTAGTTGTATGCACACCCACTAGGGTGTCTAGTGCATAATAAAGTATATAAGGGCTTGCTGGCCTTGCCAGTTGTTGCCTAGCTCTAACTACTCCTCTAGTCGTTACTCTGTCCGACCACACCTTGATGGTGTGGGCCCTTGCTAAGTTAGAACCCACATGTGTAGTAACACATATGTTACAATAGCCTACTTCATTATTGCTTGAGAAGGGACTCCATCCCACAGATCTCTTAATGCATCTGTGATAGGCTCTGGCAGTTTCGTTCCATAGCTTTTTACTAGTATGTTGACAAAACTCGACGCCGTACAGGTGTAATGCACAGCTTTGGGTGACATGCCAGAGGTCTTCTTTTGTCATCATCTTCCTGAATTGCAAAGCAATGGCAGAGCTTTGCCGACAAAGGTTAAGTTTAACCCTCTTCAACTCACTTTCCCAGTTTAGGTTATAAGTAAAGGTAATCCCCAGGTAAATGCAGCTATTTACCCAAAGAACCTCTTTGTCGCCAACCAAGATACAACGTTTGGGAAATGTAGGCTCTTTCCCATTATTAAACTCCATGCATTTGCTCTTGTCAGGGTTACACTCAAGATTTACCTGTTTGAGAAGCACAACAAGTTTGCACACAATCTCTTGTAGGCCGTTCCTACTAAGGCGAACACAAGCAATGTCATCAGCATAAGCGATGAAGCAAATCTTAAGGGCTTCAATCTGCCAAGTCTCAAGAACACCAGTGGCAGTTCTCAGTACATCATCAATGATGAGAGAAAAAAGAAAAGCAGAAAGAGGACTCCCTTGTCTTACTCCTTTGCCAAGTTGGAAGTAAGGAGAAAAACAGTCATTCCACTTAGCAGAAAGTTTTTCTTCTCGATATTGCTGCACGAGGATCTTAATGATGTTATCGCTGGCACCATGGCTACGGAGGCACTCCCAGATCTTAGCCCTGGGGACACTATCGAAGACTTTACTAATATCTAGCAAAGACTTTGCTGTTGTGTCGAGTGCCTGTTTCAACAATGGTTTGGAGAACCTTCGCAGCCATCTTCGGAGAGTGTTTCTTTTTGTACGCGAATTGGGTAAAGTTGGCACTGGTGTGGGACTGAAGAGCGTCCAACATAAGTTTGTCCGCGATTTTTGCCCACGACAAGGTGATACAGATATTCCTATAATTATCGCACTTACTTGGATCAAGTTTTCTGTCTTTGAGAATGGGGACGATAATGGCACTTTTGGCAATTTCAAGGGTGTGACAGTGACTAAAAGCACATTTTAGGAGGGAAGAGATCCAGTTCCACAGAACTTCTCCTCCGTATTTTATGTTCTCAGCTTTTAAATCGTCCGGGCCAGTAGCTTTTCCATTATGAAGAGAAGCAATAGCACTTCTTATTTGAAAGGAAGTTGGAGAGAAAAAGTTTTTTCCATATTCGAGGCAGGCTTCATGCTGGACTGAGGGTTCACGTTCTTCGCATGCGAGCCTGTCGCGCCACATCTTAGCAACATCACAGTCACCCTTGGCGCTGTTAACCACTTCGGCGGCAGGCAGCCTTCCTTTCCTTACCGAATTAACTTTGCCCCAGAAGAGAGCGGGAGTAAGTTTGCGATTGAGTCTGATAAAATCAAGGAGCTCGATTTCATTTTTATTTTTCTTACTCCACCTCAGAGCTCCACGGAAAATTCTTCGCTTACTTTCTCTTTCCTCCTTAAGTGCACCACTCTTCATTTTACCACCAGCAGCCCACTTAAGGTGAGCATTGCGAAACTCACTGTATTTCAATTTGACATACTTAGACCATCCCACGATCTGTCTTCCAAAGCGCTTGAGTTTGGGATTAATGCAATTCACTTCGGCCTGTATCGGTACAACTAGAATCGGTACATGAGAAGATACGTGGGGTGGGTGCATCCGACAGGCAAGCGTGGATAAGTTGTCTGTAAAGGGTCAGAGTGTTTAAGTCCCTTCATTTCCAGTTCATTCGAGTTTTGACAAATCTAGTGAAAGTTTTGGGTCGCTCACTATTATGGGTAGAGTGGGTGGATAGAACAACCTGTAGAGGGAAACGGTCAGACTCCACTACGTCTTCGAACACCTTGGAATGAATGATGTTAGCACATAAACCAGACGATCCCAGAACATGATCGATCCATGAGGTAGAACTGTTGAAATAGCTAACATAGGTGAAACGATCTCTCGGAGCATCCTTGTCATCTAAACACTGGAGATCAAGGTCCTCGAGGTGAGTGTGCAGGGCTTTGAGAAAAGGGCCTTTTCTATTGTAGTCGGTGTTGAAATCGCCGCCGATGACAACTTGCTCCTGGCTACTGAGGCTGTTAATAGCCGCAACTTCGCCCCAAACCTGCGAAAGAGCATCTTCACTAATGAAGGACTTATCAGTGGGAGCGTAGAGATTGACAAAACGCCAGTGGTCTCCATCGATGGTGAGCTCAACCCACATTACCCTTTTGCTTTCAGCAATCATAGCACTCTTAAACTGAAAAGCACTACATTTTCGCCAAAGGATTGCCAACCCACCAAAAGGTCTTCCTCTACGTTCCAGATCAGCAGGATCCATCGCACTGAAGGCTCTGCACGTGAAGTCAGGGTGAACATTCTGGACAATGGTCTTCGAAGTCATGCAACCAGGTCTCCTGAAGGAAGAGGATATCAGTCGATTCACAAAGGTCATTGAGTAAGGGAAGCACGCCCTTAACACCATTGCAGTTCTAAGTGGAGTTACGTAATGTATTTGAGAAATTGAATGTTAATGATGTGGAGAGTATTTCGCAAATGACCTCACTCTAATACCACGTGGCCAATGCTTCTCGAGGGCCAAGAGAGCACGCAGGTGCTGGGGAATTTCCAGCTGAAAAGACGCATTCCATGGTTTCCTAATGTTCAGGTTTTTTAGCCTTCTTACAATAATTCTCGCATCTTCATGTGTTTCACCATAAATCACTCTTCGTACGTATTGATAGATATCTTCGTTCGAGGTGTTTATGTTGCAGTTCACAGTTCTATTACAGGAATCAACTCTTACATTCGTAATTTTCAGACCATCCTTCTCCGCATCAGCTGCATAGGAAGAGCACAGCAAATTTTTTGCATCAGTAATGGTAGTCCTGTCAAAGAATTCAAGAATGTCGTCTTCGATTTCTTCTGTGGGTGAAACCTTAAGCCTCGACGCCATGTAGCACAAGATGTCGTTACTGTGTAACTTAACGGAAGCAAATTGCATGGTGGGAGGCATAGGGCTGGGAGGCCTCTCGTCAAGCTCTTTTTGCAGAGTCAGAATTTCGTTGTTCAGGTTAATCTTTTCGGTAGAAAGGTCGTCGAGCAACTCTTGATAATACTCCTTAAGTTTCTCTTTATCTGCGTACACCTCTTTCAGTTCTCTTCATGCCTCTTAATAGCGACATTCAGCCTAAGTTCATGAGTTCTGTTACTTTCAGCATTACCTTCCTCACATTTGGAAAGTCTCTCTTTTAGGTCTGCGATATTAAGGTCGCAGTTGTTTCGTTTTTCGTGTTCTTCTTTAAACTTGATTCCCAACTCCGTAATTCTCTTCTTCAGTAGCTCATATTTGTTGTGAGCCAGATTCATGTCTTTCTCGTATTTATCGTGCAAAAGACTAAGCTTGCTCTCAGCTCTAGTAACCATCTTGGAATTTTTTCCCTCTAGTTCTTCAATTGCCAAGGACGCCGTAACACTATTAACCTCCATAGCAGAAGATTGGTAGAAGTAGCTCCTGTGTGAAACTGAAGCACTACACAATAAGCAATTAAATGGCTTTTCTCCAGAATAAAATTCGACTGTGTCCTTAAATGTCTTCCGTTACTCTCTCGAGAAAGTATGTGTAAAAGCAGCATCACACAATTCACAAATAAACGGCTTTTCTCCGAAGCGTTTTCGTCAATGTTCAATCAGATGTCCTCATCGTGAGAATTAACATACACAATTCGCATACAAAAACGGATTATCTCCAGAATATGGTGCCAGAAAAGTGAAAAAGTGAGGAAAGGGAAGCTTTTCCACACTCACGACATTCAAATAGTTTCTTTGCACTGTGCACAAGTTCGTGGGTCGTTAAAATACCCAACTTTGTGAAAAAGATAAGATAAGATAAATTTATTGACAAGTACAACGAGGTACATTCACAAATACGTTTTGTGAGAAAACATAACGCTATTTGTATTTAAATGATTTGAAACAGAAAAAAAAAATATATAGTAAGTAAGTAAGAAAGTACTTTATTAATCGTACAACGAGGTACAAATTGGAAAGGGGTACAAAGTGCTGCATGATGCAGCACGTGGTCAACAAAGTAAAAACTTCGATGAATGGTTTAAACAGTCTGAGTGAGCCTGACAACTACAAACTAAGGCAAAGGTTAACATAGGAAATATATAAAACATATTAAAAAAATAACTCGAGGTAGAGTCCACAAAATCAACAAAAAGATGAACAGACAAATTCAATATAAAAATGCGTTACGTAGAACAACGTTCGCCTGGACTCTTCTATGCAATTCGTTAATGAAATCACTTCCTTTTCTGGTATCACACCATGGTCCGTACTCCAACAGTGCAATATGAATTTCGCAGCCTAATCCGGTTTTCCATCCTCGACTGCTTCCAAAAATGCCAGTAGCAAGAGAGTTATTGCACATACTAAGTTGCTGCCACAGTTTCATCTTTTTCCACACACACAGTAAGGGAAAGGTGAGCTGCCCAACTTCAAAGCACGCTTCGCTATTACTAGAGAACTTAGACCAACCGAGGGACCTCTTGACCGCCAGGTGGTAAGCACGGGCGGTTTCATTCCAAAGAGCCACCGAGTTACGGGAACAGAACTCGATTCCATAGAGATGGAGAGCGCAGCTTTGCATAACGTGCCAGAGGTCTTCACTCAGCATAATATTCTTAAAGATCATGTGTATTGCGTTACTTTGTCTGGCAAGATTCAGTCTAATATGCCGCAGTTCTTGGTCCCAGGTTAGATTATGAGTAAAGATAATACCAAGGTACGTAAGTTGATCAGCCCACTGAATACACTTGCCCGAAATCGAAATAGTCTTCATGTTCTGGTGTGAGAAATTGCCTTTGGAAAAACAAATGCACTTAGTCTTGAGCAAGTTACAGCTCAGCTCAACACGCTCGAGATTAGAAACAAGAGTATTGACAATCTTCTGGAGGCCACTATGGCTCAGGCTCAAGCAAATAATGTCATCGGCGTACGCAATGAAACAGATTTTATGGTTGTCAACCCTCCATGCGTCGATACTCTGTTCAGCAGACATCAGAACATCGTCGAGGACAGCAGTGAAGAGGTGTGCAGACAGAGGGCTGCCTTGTCTAACACCTTTGTTGAAATGAAAGGTAGAGGAGAGAGCATCAATCCACCTGATTTTAACTCTCTCGTCTTCGTATTGAGAGCTCAGCATGTCAATAATGTTCTTCTTGATGTTTCTCCTCGAGAGGCACTCCCAAATCGAGGTTCTGGGGAGGCTGTCGAAAGCTCTCGAAATATCAATAGCACATGCAAAAACGCAGCCACCGCGTGCGGTCCCTTTCTCAATTAAAGTCTCAAGGATTTTAGCAGCCATTTTAGAGGAGTGATTACGTTTATAAGCAAACTGAAAGTGGGAAGTCCCCAGAGATGCTTCAGATTCGGTGAGGATGACACGATCAAAGATTTTTGACCAAGGGGAGGAAATGGACAAAGGCCGGTAGCTATCGCTCAATCCCAGGTGAAGTTGTTTACCTTTCGGGATAGGAGTCACATAAACTTTTCTAATGACAATAGGCGCATACGAATGTCTAAACGCACATTGAGTGACAGCAATCACTCCAGCTCTAAGGGCAGGGCCACCAAATTTGAAATGCTCAGCTTTAACCCCGTCTGGGCCAGCAGCTTTGCCACTTCTGAGGGAAGAGATAGCACTACCGATAGATTCTTCAGAGGGAATGAAGATACCATCAGCTTGAGAAGAGCAAAAGTCGACATATTTCTTAGAAGAAAGGGGGCCACTTGAAGTAGAAGTAAACAGTTTTTTCCAATGTTCTGCAATGTTAAGGCTCTCGGAGATCCCATCGATAGAGCTCGCGTTGTGGGTTCTAGTCGTGCGGGCATTATTCACCTTACTCCAGAACAATGCGGGTGTAAGTTTCCGGTTAGCTTTAGTGAATTCAAGAAGCCTAATCTCTCTCTCATGCTTCTTGCACCACCGAATGGCTCCCCTGAACACTCTTCTCTTCTCTTTTCTGGTATCAAAGAGTGTGCCCTGCTTCTCCCTTCCGTTGTTATTCCAGTTAAAGTGAGCATTCTTGTAGTCAGCATACTTTTCTTTAACGAAAGAGTTCCAACCGCTAAGGCCACGATTTCTAAGGTTGTTCCTTCTTGCTCTTCCATTGTTTTCGCCAATGCAGCATTGGGAATCAGCCCACTTCATGGTCTCGTTCAGAAAGTCACAAGCACTATCGATTTCAAGATGATGTTGAGGATTAGTGCAGCCGTTTTCATTACAACTCAGGACATCAGGTGGAAGAGAAAGATTCATACAATCAGAAATAAAATTCTTATAAGCAGCCAGAGTATTAGCGTCACGTTTCTTCCAGTCGATGTGCTCTTTACGTTGGCCAAGAGACTCACGATTAGAGGTAAGCAAAACCTCAGTGGGGGTTGCGACAACAAGTTGAATGGGGATGTGATCGGACGAAAGGAACGCGTCTAGCGTGTCAGTCTTAATGGCGAGTTGTCTAACATCAGCATCCCCCAAAAAGTGGTCAAGCCACGAGACGGTGCCGTCAAAGTTACTCACATAGGTAAATCTACCCATAGGAGCGTCAAAGTCGTCAATAGGCATGAGATCCAGAGATGCTAAAGAATTGTTCAGGGTGTCAAGGAAAAAACCTTTCCTGGAATAGTCCGTGTTGAGGTCACCTCCAACAATAGACAAGTGCTGATGAGCCGAAGACAGGCAAGCAGCAATCTCATCCCAAGTGTCAGTCAACTTTTCACGACAATCAGGGAGTCTCGAGTCAGTAGGGGCGTAGTAATTGACAACTCTCCAGGTAGCACCTCCGCAGTCAAGGTCAATCCACATGACTCTCTTGCTAGGCGCACACCCAGCAGCACAGGTAGCACCAAGCATCTTCTTCCTCCAGAGGATTGCAATTCCACCAAACGGTCTGCCACGTCTGAGAAAATTGTCGGCACTCATAGCACTGAAGGACTTGCAAAGAAAGTCTTGATGAACACTGTGAAGAAGCTGCTCCTCAAAGTCATACAGCCATGTCTCTTGCAGAAGGATAACGTTGTTAATTTCGCAAATATCATGAATATGCTTAAGCGAATTTTTGGCACCGCAGCAGTTCCAAGATGAAAAACGAATTGAGTTAATGTCTGCGAATTCTGTGATCAACAGGGTATTTCGAAAAAGGCCTAACAGTGATCCCAGACGGCCAGTGTCTCTTGATAAGAATCAATGCACGCAGATGGAGTGGAATCTCAATCTGGAAGGACGAGTTCCAGGGTTTCTTGATCGTGTTGTTAACAATCCTCCGGACGACAATCCTGGTGTCTTCGCCTGTCTCGCCGTAAATAACTCTTTGGACGTAAGAGTAAACATCACGCGGTGTCATGTCAACGTCACAGCCTCCAATGAAGATTCTGGCACTCCTGCCCGAAGGCCTGACCCACTTCTGAGCAGGGCAGTCCCCCTCATCACCATGTTCATCATTCTGCCCGTGGTCGCCATTTTCCATCGGCAAGTTTTCAGATGTTACATTGTCGCGATCAAGTGGATCATTGACACGATCAGGGAGCTCAATGCATGCATCAGTGCCATTCAAAACCGGTTGTGCACCAGTGTCAAGAGGGTTAAGAGGGTTGACCGTTCCAACCTTGTCAACCGAGTTTCCGCACGAAGTCTTAAAGGTGTCCGAATGAGCCTCATCGGCTATCTTAACAGTGTCCGCAGAGCTGTTGTCAACATCATGAAGTCTGGAGCTCTGTCTAAACTGTCTGAGAGATGGTTGTCCAGTGGAAGAAGGGCAAGGGCGATGATTGAAAGCTCCTTTCGAAGATACATTCACATTCAATCGTGGAGAAGGAGTCTGCAAGTCCTGACAGCGTCGATCCATAACATCGCTCAGGAGAGTGACTCTATTGGAGAGAGTCTCAAGGCATTGTTCGACACGTTTCCAATAATTGCATGAATCATCAAAAGTACCTGCAGCGCTGGCTTCGTCAGTCTTGCGTAAAAGGGTAGTGTGTACATCATCAAGCTTTGCGACGAGATGTGATCCAACATGTTTAAAGGCGTCTGCTTTGGATGATAGCGATCGTAGCTCTTTCCCCTGTGCCTTAAAAGCAGAGTTAAAGTAAGACTTCACTTCTTCAATGACAACAGTCGCAATATCGCGCGGGTTAACAATAGGTCCTTTATCAGAAAGGTTATCAAAAGACTTCTCAAGGGATTTCTCAAGGGAGACAACGTGTTTCTGAAGGGCACTAACCAAATCATGAACATGGCGCAAGGAGTCGCTATCATACTTTAAGTCAAGAGAAAGAGGTGGCCAGCGAAGGGGGTTAACAGGGACAAAGACAAGGGCGGTCGCATCATGGGGATACGAGTCGTACCACAGCAGGAGATGGTAAATATCTTTGATCTCAGCAAGGATATCAGAACGGTTGCAGGAACTAATTCTCTTGCGTGGGATGTCGATCCCATTTCGGCCAGCTTCCTTGATAAGGGCATCGTGAATGAAGCATTTCGCAGCAATGATCTCTTCTTTATTGAAGTGCGTTTCCACAATGTCTTCCAACTCTTCCCTAGGGATGTTGTTAAGGCGAACGGACATGAAGCACAGCATGTCATTGGCAATCATAGTATGCAGGGTATTGCCGGCATCAGGGTTAGCGTCAGGAGCGCGACACTCGTCGATTTGAGCGGTAAGCTCAGAAATTTT
>JAHWFP010244609.1:116527-127781 GCA_023313725.1 Lithobius niger
GGGCAACTACAGTAGGAATACTTTTACCCGGCTTGTTCTCCAAGAAGCCCTCCACACAAAGGGTAGACTCAGTGCTACACATGACTAAAACAAAAGGTAATGTGCAGTGGCCCTTCCTTACAAACAATGCAAAACCGCTCGCAGAAAAAAGCTGCAATGTTGCTTCAAATAAATAGCAGAGTGCAGCATCGTACAATTCACACACTGCACCCAATGTGTAAATGCTGCGTTACAAAAACCGCATTTAAACGGCATCTCTCCAGAATGAAAATGACATTGTTCCTCCGAATGAAAATAGACTTTGTTCCTCCAAGTGAAAAATACAGCATCACACAATGCGCACTTAAAGGGAATCTCACCAGTATGAAATCCTGTCTTTCCAAATCTCCTCCTTCTGGAAAAGCAGCATCACACATGACACATTTAGTCGGTTTCTCACCAGTATGAAAAATGTGCGGTGGGTTTCAAATATCCACACTGTGGAAAAACATCGTCACACAAATCACACGAAGTTAAGCTTCTCCCCAGAAAGAATTCGACGATGGCATTTCAAAATACCTCATACTAAAAAAGCAGCGTCACACAATACATGTCTAAACGTCTTCCCACCGACGCGTATTCGTCAATGTTCTAAAAATGTCCCCGAGAATGAATTCGACTATGTTTCATCAAATCGCCTAGCTGTGAAAACGCAACGTTACACAAATCGCATTAAAATGCCATATCTCCGGAATGTATTTAACGAAATACATTCTTACTGAAAATGCTGTAACACACATTCCACATTTAAACGGTTTCTCTCCAGTATGAATTGGACGGTGGGTTTCAAACATCAACCCTGTGACAATACATCATCACACACTTCGCACTAAAAAGGCTTCTGTTCAGAAAGAATTCAACGATGGCTATTCACATATCCACTTACTGAAAGAAGCAACACACAAATCGCATTAAAACGTCTCTCCAGCATGAATTCGATGGTGGGTTTACGAACGGCCTCAAAAAGAAAATGCAGTCTTGCAACAAAAAACAATTCGCATTTAAACGGCTTCTCTCCATGTAATCGTCAATGTTCTATCAGATGTCATCTTCGTGAGGATGCAACATTACACAAAACACAAAAAAAAAAAAAAAAAAAAAACGGCTTCTCTTCCAAATAACGGATCTGTTATTGTGAAAATGCCGCATCGCACAATTCGCAGTTAAAAAAGCTTCTTCCCATCCTTCCAAAAATGCAGCATCACACACTCCACATTTACGCGGTCTCTCTCCAGTATGATTAGGACAGTGGGTTTCAAACATCCACTTTGTGAAAAACATGATCACACAATTCGTACTTAAAAGGCTTCTCTCCAGGATGAATTAGACGACTCATGTGCCTAAAAGCTTTTCCGCACTCGTGACATTCAAATAGTTTCTTTGCACAGTGCATAAGTTTGTGGGTCGTTAAAATACCCAACTTAGTGAAAAATCTCCTCTCTCTGAAAATGCAGCATCACACACTCCACATTTACGCGGTTTCTGTCCAGTATGAATAGGACGGCGGGTTTCAAATATCCACTTTGTTAATAAACATCATCACACAATTCGTGCTTAATAGGCTTCTCTCTAGAACGAATTAGACGATGGCTTTTTAATTATCCTCAAACTGAAAGTGCAGCATCACACAATTAGCATTTAAACGGTTCCTCTCCACTGTTCACGCGGGCGCGCCTCAGTCATTCCATGTTCACAGAAGCAAGATAACAGAAGCAAACTAACTTGTTCCCACTATGCCATTCCAGACACTACACATTTGAATGGTTTCTTCCCACTATGTGGTTCCAGATGCTGTACACTCGAGTGGCCACATGCAGTTCCAAATACCAAACACTTGAAAAAAAAATACGTTAACACGTATAAATATAGCATACAAAAAAGTAAAATTAATGAATATTTACAGCATGAACATTAGGAAAACGTAAATCACCATGAAAATATTTACGAAAACATAGTGTTCCACAGAAAATAAAATAACGTAAATTAAAAATATTTACAAACATGTTATACGATAATTTGCAACAAAATAGTACGAAAAAAAAATAATGTCATATAAAACCACAGATAATTTGAAACATTGGTTTAAGTAAATTAATTCGAAAACATAAGATATGGAAAATCTTACAAAAAAATCTAAATCTAATAACCATGTTGTAACCATAAGTTACTGAGAAAAAAATATTAAAATTATTGAATGAAGGAAATTCGAGAAAGTAAAAATTATTGAATGGATAAAATTTAAGAAAATTAAAAGAAGTAATTTCGATCATAGAAATGAATTTGGAATTTGAAATCGAAAATAAATTGGACGAAAATTAAGTCTTTACGATAAATTACGGTTACAGACGGGGAAAAAAAAGTAATAATAATGTTGCAAAACATGGTGATATAAATAAATATATACAGCAACATAAATCCAGGGTACTGGTAAGTAAGTAAATAAATGAATGAAATGGCAACGTAAATGAAAATAATCATATCAGGAAGGAAAATGATAATAAAACATTAAATGTTAAATATACAAAATTCCCTGAAATAAAAAGATCAAAATTAAGTACATATAAAACCATTGTACGATCACAGATTTAAGAAATGAATTTAACGTTTGGTTATGATAAAATAACGAAAAAGGGAAAATAAAATTAAGAACAGGGAAATTTAACTTGGACAATAAAAAATTAAGATTTCATCTAGAAAGTTAAGAAATTAATAAGAAAATTTAATTTGGAGGAACTTTCAGAAATCAGTGAGCATAAAAACATGATATTTCCCATAACCAATAGACTATTTACAATATGTACAACCCTGATGTTGTTGCATTCAGGGCAGTCGATGTCACATTCGACCACACCGCTTCCTTTAGCGGGCAGTCGATACGACAACAGCGCTAATAATCGCCACTATTGTTGTCATCTTGATTATCTTAAATAAAAGAGTCAATAACAAAGATTAATTTTCTATTCATAAAATTATGAATACATGTGAAATTGACTTGTACTTGGTTCATTGTAAGTATAACTTTCGCGTATAGCGATACATGCTGTTACCTAAATTTCTCTCACGTTCATAAGAACAATACGGAGGGAATCTCTGTAAATAGTATACGGGATTATGATGTTCAAGCGTATAAATGATAGCTGGAACATATTCTTTCCCGACATAAGTGTTATAAAATGCATGACGTTTCGTGAGTATTCCACCCCTCCCATCCCCCCCACCCCTGTTTACAGAATTTAATAATTTCTCTGGAAAAAAAAGATAAAAACAAGCAAAATATCCTATTGCATTAAACTATAGTCTTTAAAACCACCATTTTAGAGTTCGAACGCACAGCAGGAATATACTTTTCCTACGCGCAGAGATTCTAACTACTTTAACGCTTAGTTCGCGCTACTGCACTCGTTGCGGCTAATAGTTTCAAAACAAGAAATTTGTAAAGATACATTCCCAATATTACTGGATATTCAAAATTAATGTTTTACATTGTCTAAACTTTTAAGTACTATGCAAACTTGTACAGTAACTAAGTTGTACCAGAATTTAATACCACCCCCCCCCCACTGAAAATTTTCAGAACTTGAATTTTACTCACACTCTATTATTCTAGATAGTATGTTATTCTTGAAACGGAAATGGTGCCACATATTAAGTAAATAATAGGCTATATAGGAGTCCAGTTCCATTACCTTAGTTCGGACCACCTAGCCAATTTAAAACTATTGTGCGAATAAATAAAATATCAATCCATGGCACGGATTCCCTTTCATGAATGAATGAAAAAATGATTGAATGAATGAATGAATGAATGAGGATATGAATTATAAACAATTCAATATAGAATTATAGTAGCCAATATTGCATTTCACATCCACAAGGATAGGGATCATGAAACGTAAAATTGCATTTAAATTAATTTAAGGACTACTTCGTACAAATTCCTTTCACCCAATGCTTAATATAAATAGCATTACGTTGTTCATAAATTATACAACATATAAATAACTATAAATCGATATTATACCATTTCATGTAAATGTAACTTACCAAAGGCCTAGAATTCATAGAGCCTATACCAGTAAAGTTAAAAATAAGCATTTTTGTAAAAGTAACTTGTTTTACTTTTGAGAACCAGTGATTTAAAGTTAAAACACTTTCGAAAAAAAAAGTATTTGTCGAAAACGACATATTTCATTGCTGAAAAAAACAATAACTTATTTTCAAATGCAAATATCGCATTAGATTTTTTTATTATTCATAAATGACAAATAATTGAGCTTAATTCGCATAATATTGTGATAAAATTTAAATAAGTTCTCGGAAGTTGTTCAAAAGGAAATATTTTGCATAAAGGAATTTGGTATTATCATTTCCACTTCCAGCAAATAAAAAACAGGTAATATTTCATAACCATTATATGAATGAAATTTAATATGAATATCATATGATATTATAAAAAAAAAATAAATAAACAGTTTTCTTACCATATTGTCCATCGTGACAGACAGGGCAGTCGTTCCTACAGGGACCGGGACGCTGGCACTGTTGAGTTCCGCTCCCTAATGCACCAGCAGTTATTGTAGTCAGGGCATCCGGATCTTGCACAGGAGCGATGCGGATCAAATCTTGTAGTGGCGGTAGCTTTTCTAATAGACAGTCCGGAAATAATTCTGCCAAATCTTCCGGGAAGTCGTTGTTTGGCAGTGCAGCATCCAGAGCCCGATGAACATTTTGTTGCAGGAAGAATACATTCTCTGTATTTCTCGCCCTCCAAAAGTAGGCTTACAAATGCTCAATCCCTTCCGAAAACGGAGGAAATGCTACATATCTACAAAGTAGACATTCCCTTGCATTAATAGGGCTACACCCTAAATATGCGAGCTCGGCCTTAATTGCTGAACCCTCACAGATTCCTCGGGCGGTGTGCCATCAACAAAAATGTTCTGTCCGGGATATTTAATAATCAACTCCATATAAAATAATCGGAGGATATAGTTCATGGGGTCCTCACCCGGCAACATCGGCACGAAGGGTATCTCTTCTGCGGTCCGATGCGGGCATTCAGGAAAGACGGCCGGAGTTCGCTCACAATATAAGAAATGGTCGATGCGTACCGGCAACAGCAGAATATTGAGCGACAGGATCCTCAGAAAGGCTTTTATGTACCGCGGCATGTTCTCAGCCGCGCTCCTCTTTTCCTTAGAGGAACTTTACGTTTCTTCTGGGGAGGATCCATTGAGAGCGATGAAAGTTGGGGGAGCAAACGAAAAGAACGATCAGGGTTGAAGTACACAACTTTGTGTGCGGGTAAAATCGCCAAATTTACTCAAGTCCAAAATGTACCCAGAAATGGACATTGGCAAAACCAATGGGTGCAAAGTTCAGGCTTGACGACACGGAAAAGGGGGCTGTCTCTTTTCCCTAGGGATCTAGCTCACCCCCTCTGCTCTTGTAGTGACCATCAGCTATTATTCACATGGCCTCGACCAGGCTACATTTTGAGGTCAGATCAAGTCGACAGGGCCCAGAGCCGTACCCACAACCATTTCAACCCACCGACCACTTTCGTTTATTACCCACCCTCTTCCCTCTGCTAAGAGAGTGAACGTGCTCAAATGCACTCGTCAGCAAGTGAACGGGATGGTCAAAGTTGGTCAAGATGGATCACTCTTGACCACGACAACAGCTTGCTACCCACCTAGAAGCTAAAAACAAACTCACTCCATAGTGGGAAAATACAGAATTATTCTTTTGAAATAAGAAAGAAAATTCAGAAACATTATTTTGTGAAATAAATTATTTATTTTATGTATAATGTCACTAACAAATACAAAATACTGTGTGAATAATTGTGATATGTATTATGTAACTTGGAAAGATATGCGAATATTGGATAACTCATGAAGTCCAAATTTCATGTATTTTCAGAAAATGTGCAACATACTACGAATTTGGTAAAGTGTCAGGATGGCAAATGAATGAAGAAAAAGAGGCTAAATCACTGAACAGGGATCGTCCCAACATGATCCAGGACTATGAATTAACAGATAAGTGATTCCTAGCCTTGTGGTGCAAACAAGTGTAATTCATACACCCCACCCCTCCTTGCCACGATACACATAAAATCAATTACCATTAATAAGAACAAATATTAAAAACATTAAACTGTCATAAATTAATGGGGCAGTGCAAATTACTTGCCATTAGAAAAAAAAATAATAAGATTAATAGCTCTTACTAATAGTAAGGCACAATAACTTGAACCAAAACAAAGTAGTTCAAAAATGAAAAAAAAAAAACAATTGCTGTTACTAATAGTAAGGCACACTAACTTGAACCAAAACAAAGTAGTTCAAAAATGAAAAAAAAAATAATTGCTGTTACTAATAGTAAGGCACACTTAACGTTAAAATCATATAAAATGATTCACCATGTGAATTCAAATAAATGTAGACATTAACGACTTAAAATTGTAGTTCACGGATGTCACACTTATCACTTGTCACCTTATTTTAAAAGGTCGCATGTTGCAGCCGTAAATAGATACACAGTGAGGTACGCTTGAGGACTCGGAACGTCAAACGTAGTTCAAGTCAGTGGCAACACAAAGTTAAAGTACCTCACACCTAAGTTCCCATGGAACAGATTACACACTTCTTGAAGGTTTTGTGAGTGGCAGGTCATGCTCACAGGTAAGTTATGAATGGCAGGTCACATTCATACAGATGTCAAGAGAGGCAGGTCACACTTCTTGAGGGTTTTGTGAGTGGCAGGTCATGCTCACAGGTAAGTTATGAATGGTAGGTCACATTCATACAGATGTCAACAGTGGCAGGTCACACTTCTTGAGGGTTTTGTGAATGGCAGATCATGCTCACAGGTAAGTTATGTATGGCGGGTCACATTCATACAGATACCAAGAGTGGCAGGTCACACATCTTGAAGGTTTTGTGAGTGGCAGGTCATGCTCACAAGGAAGGTGAGTGGCAGGTCATGCTCATCAGGTTATTTCTATTTTAAGTGATAAATTTCACTACTGAACGATATTCAAATTAAGGGTGCAGAACAACCCCACAACTCTGCATATTCAAAATTTAAAAACGCAGAAGACACCCAGATTACTGCAGTAATGCTTATGAAAGCAGGTTTATTGTAAACACTGCAGACCAGACTTATAATTGGCAGCAATTAAAAAAAAAAACCATAGAAAACGCTGCATAGAAATCATCCGATTAAAACTAATTGTCAAGCACAATTACTTGTTTCTGAAATTACTAGAATTTCAGCATTCTGTGTACACCTATGCTTTGACGGTTTACGTTCAGGAGAGCTGATGTTAGAGCACAGGTTGTGAATGGTTCTTTGAAATTCAAAAAGCTTTGGTAAGGCAAACAGCCTCACTTACATGTCACTATACAAACATTCACTTTAGTGACGGTTACGAGTCATTAGAGCCTCGCACAACATTAGGCTCAAGGATTGTGACATCACATCCTGTAGTATAACATATATGTTGTGAGGAAACACAATAATTTCTAAAACCTTAACTGTTAGGTTCGACCTGAACATGATAGTCAAAATGGGTTAGCACACATATACATTAACAAGGTTCTTAAAATGCTATGATAGACGGCTTTCTGTATTGGCCAGTTTTAACTGTACATTTTGTTTCTTAGAATTCCTACGATTGACAGCTTTCCGCACCGGATAGTCTGAACTACCGTGTAGTAGTCAAAGGGTGAAACAAATACAACTAAAATATAAAATATACTTTACACACCACATCAACTACACCACATATATGACGAGTTCAGTACTCGTTATGTTGGTTTGGAAAAAAATAAAACTTAGAGTCAAATACATACCCTTACAATAATACTACCAAAACGTGGAGTATGCGAAAATTAAAAAGTGAACATTAAGTACGCAATGGGCACACAGTAAATTTTCTTTATTGGGAATAACAGTAACTTGACACTTAAATGACGGGTTAAGCGAAGGCGACTTAACGGGGTAATGATGCAGGAATCCTGTCCCCCTCCCAATCATATTGCTTATTTGGTACCATGTAGCATGAATATTTAGCATATATGTTTGAAAAAGCATGTTAGAACTGACTTTGATTACTTGGTCGCCGGTTTGACTCCCAGCACGGTACCAAACAAGTGATACTATAGTCGGAAACATACAAGTTTTCCGGGCGACTCATGAATGTAGCATGCATATGATATTTTATTTTATGAAGACTGTGTATTCCGATGAAATCTTGTTGCCATTGGTACTACCGAAAAAATAATGATTAAATTTGACAATGTCAAATAGTACTGTTCAAATCGAACCATGGACATTCCATTTGATTGATAATCATTGATTTGGCTGTATAGGAGCAAATTACAGTCACATTTGGATATGAAGTGACTTTTCTTCAAAATGTGAAGAGGCAAGAAACAAGATTTCAAAAGAAAAAAAGTTGAAAGTTGAAAAAACATAACTTGAAATGATTGTGTTTGTCTTTCATCCCCCAGCCAGAGCAAAAGTAGGCCAAACAGCTGGCGGCATAATTATGAGGGTAGAGAAACAACTCAGCCTTGAAGAACCTTGGCCAGGCCACGGCCACCTCGAGGCCGAAAATAGAGCACACGACGAGAGGAGAAAATGCCACGCCTCCCCTCCTTGAAAGCGAGAGGGAAAACAAACCCATATTGCCCCCTCAGAGAAAGTGAAATATTATTTATTTCAGATCAACAGCAACAAAGTTGAATTTATTAAATTTGAGTTCAGTTACATGGAGAATACGCTCTCGAGTCTTGCATGCACTTAAGCCATACAATATTTTATTCCAATTCCACCCAGAATAGTATTGCTCAATTAATGAGGCAATTTAATCTTGCTGTACATAATTATTGCCCTGATTTTTTTTAAGGTTGTTTTTTTTTACCTCAAAGAAAGGTGCGTTTTCCTTAGTCACACGACAATTAACTTTGGGCCAGTCGGTAAATGCAAAAATTCTTGCTTAATTATGTAAAGCAGTTTCTGTTATAAATGAGCTGGGTTTGGAAGCTAAAATAAGGAACCCCTAAAAAGGTACCATGATTTTAGGATGAACATGGATTATGTAAGGAAATAATTAATGCCTTAATTAATATTTATAACAGAAACAATACATCTAATCAATTAGATACATATTTGCATAATATCATACATTTATGAAATGCACGAGCCGAATATTTATTCGGATAGATCAAAAACGACTCCAGATAATAAATATAATTGGGAGTCCTCTTCAAAGACGACCGAGAAGCGGCAGGATCATTTGTAACCTGAACAAGTGTAATTACGCCTATTGTTACAGTTTAAAGGATGGCATTGCCAGTTGACAATATTTACCACAGTTTCGTAGAACCCAAATGACTTTCTAGAAGTAGATTTAATTACGATAAGATCGTCGCTCGTGATTGATCACTTCGTGGAATAACAATAAATCCGTCCCACACGGGATAGTTAATTATGGCGGCATATAACTTCAAAGCGCCGCATACGGGGAACAATTAATGAACCCGAAAGCAACAATGAAATGATTGACAGGCGTAGAGATCCCATTTGGCGATAAGGGCCCAGGCTGTCAGAATGTTACTATATTTAGCATTTCAATAATAAATCAGTACTACAATGGATCGATCATGGCCGATCCTCGGAATGTACAATATCAGTCAATCATCAGCCGCTCAACAGTTGCCAACTAGTTCACGCCAGTCAAATTCCGGAGGTACTGATTCTGAAAGCACGCCAGGCCAACAACCGTGCCGTTCTTGGAAAGAGTCTCACCGCCGGGCTAAAGCCGTGTGCTGATAGCTTCTCTCAAGCTTCTATAATAGAGCTAAGTATTCAATATGATAGCAATAGCTATGATTTGTTCAGTTTAACTAATAACAATACGTACGCTACTAAATTAATCCGAGATTCATTAATATAATTTAGAGAATATAATAATGATTATGTTTTCCGCTCGACTTAATCCGTAATGCCATTCGTTCAACTCATTGCTGAATGATTGTAATCGATACATCAAATCATAACAATCTGTCATTGATTTAATTGGCCATATTGTGGGGTCAATATTGTGTACGTCGGAGTGTTGATTAAAGGCCCAGTATTAGATGAAGGATTGCTTATTATTTAGCCTACCTATTTTATACATGATTAGTGTTGTATAGAATTGATTGCCCTTATACCATCCTAGATAATAATGTTTATTCTGGTCAAATGGTCACTGGAATAGAACATTACATTTTACTGTCTTTGTGTTACTGCTAAACGATTATTCTCTTGCCGTGGAATTGTTCGTATATAGACTCGATGAGATGAATGACTCCAATATTTTAAAACATACGTTACGCAACTGCAGCACATGTTAATTGATTGTTGTGAGAACAACAAGTTATTGACTCGCTCCTCGTTGGTCCGTTGACGCCAGACCATTGTTGATCGACGTTCGGGACGGGTCGATGCTTCCACAAAAAAAAATTGGCAATCATGACGTCATGCATTGTTGAGGTATTAATTTCGGTCATTTAGGACCCAGCTCGGACTTTGAAAATATGCCTACACAAAGAACGGATTAATTTCCTGTCTTTTAACAAAATTCTCATATTTGTGGCCTTCTACTTTCAGAGGAGAAGACGAACTACCCCAACCAAGCACCCAACCAACCAACCAAACAACCAACCAACCAAGCATAAATTGCATATTTTTAACGAGGAGAGACTAGCGGAGTCGTTCGCTTCACTCGCTGCGCTCGAGGAGATTTCTTTTTGCAACTCATATGGTGCTGATAGACAATCTCAGCAAAAATTATCAAACAAATGTTCAAGGAAGTGATCCGAATAATGTGCGCATTTTTCTTAGTGCACAGTTTATAATCCAAATGATAAACAAAACTAAAAATGGTCAAATAAGTTCAATGTAGCAGTAGTGTTCCATGTGTTTTCTTTTATCCAACATAGAAAGTCGGTCATTTCCACTAATGAATAAATATTAATCCTACAACTTACTAAAAGTGTTTAAGAAAAAGTGCTGTTTCTGATGACAAACGCTAAGTTTCGTTCGCTTCACTCACTCAATCAGCACAACCTCAGAAACATGGCTACCACCACAGCCAACCACCATGAATCACACATCAACAGAACACGCCACGGTTTTTAGTTTAAACAAAACTTAA
>JAHWFP010244613.1:0-14110 GCA_023313725.1 Lithobius niger
TTTTAGAATTAAAAATTTGTTTTGCAAGTACTCCAATTATAGTTACCTCCAATTTACTTTGCAACTCCAAGCACTATAAGCACTTAAAACAGCAAAATAAAGGAAAGGTATGTGTAATAATAATTAACAAATTTGGGCTATAAGGTGTATGTTAGGCAAATTCTCGAGTATGTATCCCAAGTTTCATCTCCTACCTATTAGGCGATATCGAGCACCTGGAGGGTGTGCACAGATGTTTTACCAAATTTATCCCGGGCTGTCGTTTACTATCTTACTAGTTGTGCCCATGTATCTTATTGGGAGTGTTTGCAGAGGTTGGGATTGGATTCCCTTGGACTAAGAGGGCTACGCACCCACCTCCACCTTACTTTCTCCATTCTGTATGGACAAACAGTTTTAGATCCCAGTAATTTGTTTTAAGTTCTGGACAGTGGTAAAACTAAGGGACCGCTATGAAGGTGTTATGTAAACCTCAGCATAAAAAAAAGAAACAGGTATTAAGTGTTCAAAATCGCTTAAGCATATTAAATATGGATGTAAGCCTTAAAAAAACCTTAATGATATTAAGGAACAGATACAAGAAAAGACATGTAAGCCATTAGCATCACACTAATACTTGTAAAAGAAGTTCCAGCTTGTTTTTTTGGGTTGCTGGAGGTTCTTTTACACGGATTAGCATGACGCTGATGGCTTACATGTCCTTTTCTTGTTTCTGTTCCTTTAGAGCTTTAAGTTCTTTAAGGCTTGCATCATCATTTTATACGCTTAAGCGTTTTTTCAATACTACTTCTACTATGATTGCAGATATCCAGGGTTGAACCCCCAGATTTACCTAGTCTGTTATTAAACTTGTTTTCACTTCTAAAATATCTGTTTACATTCAAAACTGAGTGGGCTCACCTCATAAGTCTTAGTTTGCTTTGAAACAATGTCATAACAATACTTACAAGACATTAATTCGTAAAAATACTTAAACGAATTAACTTATGAAAAGCCAAGTATTTTTAGTCTAGGAGCCAGAATAAGTGGTGTGGGAATTTTCACGTCTACGAACTTTGACTTCTGATATCGATTCTAGGGGGTGCCAGCATGCATTTTTTATTGGTCACATGATATGAATTACATCAGTTTGGCGGCCATCTTGAAATATCCTCCATTAGAGATAAATGCATTTTCCTTAATACCTTCAATACCAAATAACTTAGAGCATCCATTTTTTCACTAGACGTTGATTTCCATGGTCTACAAACACGATAGCAACAGTCAAAAGACCAAATTAAATTTTAAAATGGCCGACATCCGCCATTAAGCAAAAATTTATTTAAATTTATATCTACACTACTAATGGGATTATGGAGTTCATTTTTTTCCCCAGACGTATGTTTTAAGGGTCCTTCAGTGCAATAAAACTAGTTTCATGCTAGTGAAAAACTTTAAAAATTTACCATTTTATTGCTTCAACAACAATTGCTTTGACAATGCTTCAGTATAGTGCCACGAATGGTTAAGCACAATGTTAGAGTTTTTGTTTCCAATCAGGGAGCAGTTGTAGGTAATTTAGGGCTACTGTGCACAATTTGCCAACTTTTATTTTTCACATGGAAGTTGTTATTTACATTCCATGGAATAGTTTTCCACATGTTGCCACCTTGGCAATACGCATTTAATGTATTAGGCATTAAAGATGGTGGCCAAAATAGCGCCTAATTTTGCCATTTGGCCGATTATGCAAGAACCGTTAGCGATGCATACAAACGGCTGCGATAAAAGTTGTTTGAAATAATGCAATGTACAATGTCATTTTTTCTATATCTCCCATGGTTTTTGAGAACAATGGATTTTAGGCCATTTTCAGCCGTTTTTTGACTAATTTAATGCTAACAGACGTTTCAATTTGTCACCTTGCAACTTTCAACTGCGGCTGCGTCATTTCTAATTCAAGCGGGTGGATCCAATTAGATTCATTCGAAAGGTGGGAGTGTCTTATTTGCAAGAAAGGTCGTTGAAAGGGTCGGCTGTCAAGAATCGAGCTACGCCTGTTTTACTAGGGACTGGTATCACAGTCACCGTTGGAAGTTTCACTCATTCTCAAATTTCAACTTCTATTGTGACGTGTGTAATTTAGGTATATGATTACCATTAGATTCATTCGAAAGGTGGAAATGTCATTTTTGCAACAAGGGTAGTTGAAAGGGTCTACGACTGTTAGGAACCGGGCTACTCCCGTTTTACTAGGGGCTGATATCACAGTCACTGTTGGGTTTTTCATTCATTTTCAAATTTCAACTTCTATTGTGACATGTATAATTTAGGTAGATGACTCCTGCTAGATTCATTCTAATGGTGGGACTGTCTTCTTTTCAACAAGGGTAGTTAAAAGGGTCTACGACTGTTGTGAACGGAGCTACGCTTGTTTTACAAGGGGTGGTATCACAGTCAGCATTGTATTTTTCACTAAATTTCAACTTTCAACTGCTATTGCGACGTGTCTAATTTAGGTAGATGACTCCAATTATTTTCATTCATTAGATGCCTTCTTTGCAACATCGGTAGTTTAAAGGATCTATTACTGTTAGGAACTGAGCTAAGATCGGTTTTACTAGGGCTGGTGCAGTCACCGTTGGACTTTTCACACATTTACAACTTTCAACTGAGGCTGAGACGTTTCTAATTTAGGTAGACGGCTCCAATTAGGTTCATTCAAAAGGTAGGGATGCCTTCTTTGCAACAAGGGTAGTTGGAAGGGTCTACCTGAATTAGGAACGTCTCAGCACCAGTTGAAAGTTGTAAATGACTGAAACGTCCAACAGTCAGCCCCTAGTAAAACGGGCATAGGTCAGTTACTAACAGTCGTAGACCCTTTTAACTACCCTTGTTGCAAAGAAGACATTCGCACCTTTTGAATGAATCTAATTGGAGTCATCTACCTAACTTAGAAACGTCTTAGCACCAGTTTAAAGGTGTAAATGAGCGAAAAGTCCAACGGTGACTGTCATGCCAGCCCCTAGTAAAAGCGGTCTTAGCTCGCTTCCTGATGGGCATAGATCCTTTCAAATACTAATGTTGCAAAAAAGGGATGGAAGGATGGAATCTAATTGGCGTCATCTACCTAAATTCTACACGTCACAATAGCAGTTGAAAGTTGAAAATTCGTGAAAAATCCAATGGTGACTGCGATACCAGCCACTAGTAAGACAGGCGTAGTTCGGTTCCTAACAGTCGTAGACCCTTTCAACGAACTTTTACAAATAAGACACTCCCACCTTTCGAATGAATCTAATTGGACCCACCCACCTGAATTAAAAACGACGCAGCCGCAGTTGAAAGTTGAAAGTTGACAAATTGAGACACCTGTTAGCATTAAATTAGCCAAAAAATGGCCGAAAATGGCCTAAAATCCATTTTTCTCGAAAACCATAAGACATATGACAAAAATGTATGGGAATGACATTGTAGATTACATTATTGCAAACAACTTTTATCCCACCCGTTTTTGTGTGTCACTAACGGTGCTTGCATAATGTAATTGAAAGATTGGCAATCGCCGTTTACAATGGCTTATTGTCAACATCATGAAGAATCACGAAGAATCAAGAAGAATAACACAATACCACCTTCAGGAAATATCACCAGGTCAGCTAGAACCCAAAAGTTCCCTCATTCAATTTTCGATGAAAACAAGAGGCCGTTCACCTTCATCAGCACGCAACGAAGCACAAATTTTAAATACGAACGTTACATGGTTGTGGCTACGCTGCTTGATGGTAACGTTTGTAACGTACAATCATGTAACGTTTGTATTTAAAATATGTGCTTCGCTGCGATCTGGTGAAGGTGAACGGCCTCTTGTTTTCACCGAAAATTTAATGAGGGAACTTTTGGTGGTTCTAGCTGAACTGGTGAAATTTCCTGAAGGTGGTATTGTGTTGTTATTCTTGATTCTTCGTGATTCTTCATGATGTTAAAAGTAGTAAGGTTCACTCCTGCACTGCAGGTATTACGAAATGATGAGATATGAATCGATTCTAAAGTGAGATTCTAAAGTACGAATCGAGTCTAAAGGTGGGGGGGGGGGGTAGGCAAATTAAAAAGTGACCCCCAAATTTTTGTGATAAACCCCCCCAAAACACCAAAAAAAAAACCCCCCCCCACCTAGGTTAAAAATTTTTTCCCCCCCCCCCCCCCACCGCAAAAAGTAAACTTTTCGTGTAAATGTATTTTTCCGGACTAATTTAAAAAAAGCATTTCGCATCAACAGGTTTTCATTGCATGGAATACAAGCCATGACTTAAAGTATGTTCTTGAAAATATTCAAACAAGTGTTTTGTAAATCATCTTTGGAGCGAGAATCATGATTCATGACGGCAGAATAATGTTTAATGTAAGGGGTGCATATTGGCACTACCATAGGAGTTAAGTTGTGTTTGAATGGATAAGCAACTCCCAACTCAAATGCATCGCTGAAGTGCGTAGTCTTCGATGGCAAGCGTGACTCACGAACGTACCCAGAATACAAAGCGCGTCTGCTACTTCCGCCTGACCGAGCCGCCATGAGGTATTCGCGGTTGATCCGTTCGTAGGCGGTGGAATTTTCTGTGAAATACGCCTTGTACTAAATTGTTTATGATGTATCAAACGTAGGTAAGATAAGAGATTGTTATATTGCCAGGCGTACGTGCCATTGTGTTTTGTAACAAAGTTTGACAGTCGAACGAAACCTTAACGCCGATTGTTTGGGAAATAAATATCGTATTTTTGTAACACGAGACGGGGTGCTTACGAATGCATGATATTTGCAAGAAAACTGGTGTAGAATGAGTCATCTTCTTGTGACAACAGTAAGTTTAACCAAGTTAAAATGTCGTAGCAGCAGAAAAATTGAATAAATTACTAAATCTAATTTAGTACCGTTATACCAGTTTAGTACCGCGTTATACTAGGCGTCGTCTGCTTTCTCCGCCATGTTGAAAGATGGTTTAGATGGATTAAACCTAGTGCGTTGGGTGTAAATTTCCGATCACGCGGCCGCGAGTGCCGATTGGCGTGGCGGTACGTCTTTGACGCCGCGCTCTTAAACTTACGGTTTAGTCAAGTTGCTTATCCTATGGCACTACTAAGACAGTTTGAGTCAGCATTTCCATCCCTTCATGACATCAACATGTGCACCATGAAAAATACCCATGGTGCAAAAGCTTTTTTAAAAAGCAGCTTTAAAGAATGATTTCCCTGGCTGACACACGAAATAACGTCAAAATCTTATAAAAACCTCATTGGTAGAGGAGGAGGGTCTAGGGGACAGGAGCTACGGTGTTTTTAGAAATTTGACGGTTGAAATTGTAATTTTTGCGGCCCAAAAATGATTTTTTCCTCTAGTTTAGTGTGTGTTTTTTTTGTGACCGCCCCTCTTAACCTAACAAAATTATGATCCCGCCTCAAGAAAGGGTCCAAAAAATCCATGACCCCCGAATTTTCTCCGACCCCTCCACAGATAGATAATAACCAGTCCCTAACTGTCTTAAGACTTATGATCGTGACTTTTTGTGACACCCTGCACTAATTAAATTCAGTAGTTTTTAGTAACGTGTAAAAAATAAAATCTGGAAAGGGGAAATCTGGAATATTTACACAAATATAGGCAACCGCAAATTTACGACAAATAACTCGTAAAGTTTCTAAACTAAGTCTCACCTGGAAGCACTTTGGCACCGGACTTGGCCTGGAGTCCCCGAGCACGAATTACTTCGACTTCCAGGTTGCCCTTACGGTCACACAGGCTCAACTGGACATCGCCCATGCTTGGGGAAGCCAGGACTTGGCGACCCACTAATTGACCTGGTCCAAGACCCTCAATGAAATCCGAGAAGTGGCCCTCGGACGAAAGACGGAGCGACGGGACCCACCTGACAGCAGACCATACAGTTAGTGCATTCCGCAAAGTAGCATTTTAATGGCTGTTGCAATTGTCAACTACTGAGTCTTTATACGATATTTTACACCTAGAAGTCCCCAAAATTGATTGAATGAAATTTGAACTAATAAGGAAAAACTATGACAATTTTACATGCAATTTTCCAAAAGTATTTTGATTTGAGAAATAACTATTCTGAAGTTTTGCATTCAGAAAAAGCTCTAGTGAAACTTTAATAAACAACCCATTTCTTATTTGATCATTAACTTATCTGTGTTCCAGTTATCTATTTGCTACAGAATTAAACCTACGACAAAAATTGTTGACAATACTTCAACTGCCACCATGCATTTATCAAAACTATGATGATATGTCTTGCTGTCATAATGCACAATGGCATGTCAATAGAAAACAGGATTGATAAACCAATAATTCAATTTTAATGTCAGCCAATGTCAGCATATCAACATGCTGTCAATATGAAGGTAGACATGTAAATCTCCTACTGCACCAGTGTTGTATTGTGAGGCAAACATAAGATCCTCATCGCACTACACTTTCTACACTTATTCATTTTTACAGGAAGTTGTTCTAGTATTTTTGAGGATGGTCACCGATTTTATACATTTTATCACCAAAGTGGTTTACACCTATTCATAATTTTTTCTAAAATGTTATATTTTGATTACGAAATTTTCAGTTGCATTCTGTTTTGTCTTTAATTGCATGTATTTTAGCTTTTTTGCAACAATCTAGAAAGTCAAGTTTACTCTCTTCATGCATCCTGTTTTCTGTTGATTGTTTTTAAGTAACGGTAACATGCCGCATACGGGCAGTCATGCACACTCACACACGCACGCACGCACGCACACTCATGCAGTCATGCTACCACAGTTGTTGACAGAGATGTGAGTAGAGTTGTGAGCAGATTGTTTTATGGTGCTGTAAGTTGTGAATATGAGAAATGGAGCAAGACTAGAGATTATCAAGGTAAAAAATAATAATGCAGAATAAATATGGAAAGTCTTGAAACTATATCATTCGTTTTGCAATGATTTATTGTTTGTATTCTGTGTTTTGTTTTACTGTTAACAACTTCGAGACTACAAAATATAAAATTGTTTTAAAGGATAGTCAACATTTAGGTACAATGAGCCTGTATTGTATGAGCATGTATCTGTTTTTTGCATTCCATTGATATACAGTATGTGTGTTTTATGACATTGGTTTTGGTGTTTGGCACAGTAGAATATTTTAATAATGCTGTACTGCTAATTATTTTGGCAATATCAGACTGCTTCTGTCTGCCAGTACCAAGGTTAATAGAATTGACATCTGGATTATTAGGTGTTTGGGAGGATGAAACTTTCTAATTGATGGACGGCCTGCTTCCTCAGCTGCGCAACTCGCGGTGCAGGGTTTGCGGTGCAACCAATACAACGACAGAATGTGCTGGCTATATAGCACAACGAGAGGAGTTGCTACTGAAAACCACACCAGAAGGTCGCCAGCTTGACTGTTTGGACTTGATCTTGCAGGGAAGCCATTAGCTGCCCTCATTCGCCTCGCGTTCAGAAGGTCTACACGAACTCGAGTCTCTAAGACAAAACATTTGTTTAGGGTATAAATTCGGTGTTTGCCAACGAATGGCACCAAACAGTAGTCAGTGGCAAACTGATCGTAGTTGATAACATTGGAGCAAGAGCATCCCAAATGAGCAACGCTATGTTACCACCAGTTTTTCTGCCGCATGATGTTGTTTTCATGAGGGTGCTAGCAGCACACGAAACACCACACCACTAATACATCCCAACACTGAGAAAGACGCATCCTCCGAAACACTTAATAATCCTAATTTACATTGCCTATTTATAATGGATACATTTTATTCAGTTCAGTTATGCAGTTCAGTTATTTTTATAGGATACCCAAACTGGGCTTGGTTGGTATTGGGACTACTTTAAGAATTAATGAGGACATTCCCCAGAGATGTCGTATTTGAAAGTCCCATGTGTCTATAGGTCGGCAATGCAGCTTGATATCTTGTCCTATTGGTTCGGAGACCATGGCTCTAACCTCTCGGCTGTGTTTTGCTTGCTTCTCTCGGGTTCCCAGGGAACCATCAGGAAACTCGCTTTTCGTCCTTGAAATTAGTTTTATATATTTTTGCTTGGGTGCAAGTCCCTTGCACTGAAGGGATCATAGCTGGTACAAATCATCAAACTACATTATACTTTTAGTTAACACAGTGAGAAATTGTTTCTGCTAAATTAAAACTTTGTAAGATAGTCTGGCACTGACATGCTATAAGTATATCGTTCAAAAACTGACTTTTATTTAATAACCGCATGTTTACCAGGAGAAAATGCCAGCAGAATTACAGATTATTTGGTGTAGTGTCCGTGAAATCCCTACAAGGGGACTGTGCGTTAATGGCAAACAGCAAATGGGTATTTTGCTTATGTGCCATACATAACAATCCAGAATGACATTTATTCAAAAAGTAATTTATGTATTCCAGTACTGTTTTATTTATCCCCAAGAGAAAACAGTACTGGCAAAATTAATTTCTGGTGTTAGTTACTGAAATGGACTCTCAAAAATAAACCATATTTTTTCTAACGTTAACACACAGTGACAAGAAGAATGCTACTTTTTGAATTATTATTTTTTAAATAAAATTGTAGCAACGAAGCATTGTGCTCAACCCCTACAACTAACATGGATTCCTAACTTAAATCCTTGCGGAAATGTTATTACTAATAAAAATAAGAATAACTAGGACTTAAATTTGTGATGTCATACTTGCCGGTATTTCCCAATTCCCCTTTAAACTGCGTAAAAATAATTAAAATATCCTGCAGTAGAAACAAGGCAATTTCTTGTCGTTAAAACAAAAACTACCGAAGTGTTCAACTGTTACAATTTTCGAAGACTACTTATATAGTTACATGCTAGATCCCTTTTAGCACTTTCTGTGACCAACCATGCCTATCAGTCATTTAACGTTCTTGCCTGAAGTCACACAATAATTTCGTAATTTTAATTTTACTTAATACTAACGCTACCATTTGAGTTATGGAAATTTAAAAAAATAGTAACACAAAATTGATTAATATTGGACTGAAATGGTCCTCATCTTGGTTACTTGTGTATGTTTAAAGAATAAGGTAAAACTTGAATCACTTCATGTAGAAATCAGTACGAATTATGAAGATTCACTCAGCACATAATGGTTGTATATCAACGTCTACCACTTGAAATTTTACATTTATCAACAGTTTGTGAAGTATTATTGGTTCAAAGTTTGTTCTGTTTTATGCTAAACTTCTATACAAAGGACCATATTCGATTCCGACTGTTTTCGGGTGAGATGGCGTAATTATTGGAATCTTGGAGGAATGTCGCAAGGTAGCATTCTCCTCTGCTCTGTCGGTGCTGGCACGCTTATCTGGTTGCATGACCACTTCCCACCTAAAGACGCGTTGTTACACACCGAAAATTGTACGAATCTACGTGGCACTATCTAGTGTCACTGGTATTATTAACCATCACAGCTTGATCCCAAGTCATGAGGATGTACAAAATTTTCATTTGATAATTGAGGATGCACGTGGCTTGTTTGTCTCGTTAAGAAATGGCGTTGTGCCTTCCTCTGCTTGATGCAAGCAATGCTACATAGTACTACATAGCGCTAGATGTTGCCAGATTCCGCAGACTTTCATTCAGTAACAGTGCCACTTTAAGCCTAAGCCACGATCTCCACCAACCGATAGAATGTATTGGAGTTAGGAGTGTCAGTAAATCGAGAGGTTTTCCCTCAACACCTCCCACTGATACTACTATTGAGCCATATACAACATCACACTGCAGCATGATATCTGGTTCAACTACTAGTCACAATATCAGAAAAATAATACAGGTGAAATTACCACCCTGATGCATGATATTTGGTTCAACTATTTTAACATTATCAGAAAAATAAAACACATGAAATTACTACTTTGCTGTATGTAAATATTACGATATCTTGCAGCATGACTTTGCAGCTGATTATAGAAAAATTGTATTCAAGTCTCTAGGTTTCTTTACATAGCCGTTCCACGCAAAAAAGAAGGTTACAGGCCAATTAAATATGTCCCAATATCAATGTTGACCTGCCCTGGGTATGGACTTCATTCGCTGCATAGGACATACTAGTTATATGTGCATTGCTTTCAAACAATATGTGACAGCAAAGGTTTGCTTTAAAACAAAGTTTAATGTGTTTTGTGCATGAAACTATAATTTGCATTCTACTATTTTTTGTGTGTGAGGATTTCCAAAAGGAGAATTGGAAAGTCAAAATGACTGGCTTTAAACTAATCAATCAGACCTTAACTAAGTTTAGGTCACAACATTCACACACAAATTTATTTGTCGATGCTGTGTTGTGTGAAAATTCTGCCCTGCTGCATGAAATTTGACCCGTTTCCGTTAACCTAATCTAACTAATAAAATAACAGATGTATGGAAAGTAAACAACAACAATTATTTTAATGGAAGATTTAAAAAAGCCTTTTGTTTATTTTTTTGAACTTATGTCTTAAAACAACTACCATAAGTGATGTCGCTTGGAACATTAGGAAAACTGGCAAAACCCTAATGTGGAGCATTTTTTAAAGTTTTGGATGAATGTTAATTATCAGTTAAGTGCATCTGGTAATCCTGACACAATGCTGCATACAGGAAAACGTTGCTTAACCCTCTAACAGCCACACTCACTTACAGTCACTGTTTGCAAGTCCGTACGTAACTCTGTCAGTGGTGGGATTTGATCCGTCATTTGTAGGTTTGGATACGACGACGCTAAACACTGGGCTGTGCTTGTCTGCTAAGATCGGGGTCCCCAGGGATCCCTCACATAGCTTGGGTCGTGCGTTTAGATTCTGTTTTTCGATTGTTGTGTGAGCCATAGCCATACGGCAACATGGCAGTTAAAAGGTTAAAAGTCTTTAAATGCAAATTGCACGCCGCAATCTTCTGCATAATGATAATGTTATAATCAGTTTGATTTCAATGCGTGAAAATTAACAATATTTCAACCAAAATTCTTTGAAGTATTTGTTAATGCTAAAAAAAAAGTTAGAATGGTAAGTGGTAGACATTGATATGTGCGTAGCAATTGCTTCTTCACAATTTTCCTGTTTTAAAATGCATTCTAATAACCAGAATTAATGTTAACAATTGTATGGTTCAACTTCACTTAACACGAACGCAAAATTACTATTATCGTGTAAAAATTTGGGGCCAACACCGATAAACCAATTTTTTTAAAGCTAACATCATCCACGCAATTCTTTAATAAACTTTCAAAATACCTTCAACAAGAACACAATTATCTTGAAGGAGAAACGTGCAGACATAAAAGGCTGGTAGCTCATGCGACCAAAAAGGAAATGCCTTCCACAAACCACAAATACAAATCACGTCCAACAACAATATTACATCAAGATGTTAAAATAAAGTTAAAATGCAAAAGGTAATTACAAACGACAAAAGTAAATGTTTGCATTGGATGGATGGGCAAATTCGTTAGACAGGTATCGCGAATTCGGGACAAACAATGAGACAGGCACAGTCATGTCACGTCTTTGCTAATAGGAAATCCATGCATATCATAACGACAATGAGCCGAGTTTTTGCTCATACAGATACTGATTTAATTGTAATAAAGCATCCTACTTTGTCTGACCAATTTGAGTAAATACACATTTTTGTTATTTACTCAACAAAAGTTGCTCAATTGATAGTCTTTCCTTTTTCAAAAGAGCTCAAGTAGCCTAAGCACAAGGTTGGCACACAAAAAAAAAAACATTGCTTCAGTTTTATTCTAATCATGAATGGTTTTTTTTTTGCGGTTGAAACATTTAAGTCTAACGTTTTATCTTGTTTGTATTTGTCAAGACTCGAAATTCCGGCAATCGGCTTTTACAGTGGTATTGTTCAAACATAACGGAACATACTATGACACATTTACCACAAACGAAGAACACATGTCAATGTTGTTGAATTTTTGTGAATTTACAACTCGTTCACCTTCATCAAAAGCATAAGACGCACTGCACTAGCAGATGTTACATTATGGGTGGCTCACGTTCAAAATTTCGCACATGTGAGCCACACATCACTGATCTACATGATGCAACGGTCAGCAAATGAGATCAACAGTAAGGCTCCACGAGCGCCACACTGTATAGATAAGCTGACTCACATACGCGAAATTGAATGTGAGCCAACCAAACTGTGACATGGTATGGTGCATGTTTGTGTTTCTGATGAAGGTGTGAATGGGCGGTAAATTCACAGAAAATTAAAGAACATTCACTTGCGATCTTCGTTTGTGGTAAATGTGTTAGTTTTTTCCATTTGTCAAGACTGACGGAGCAAAAACACAGACGCTGAATACAAGCAAAGGAACCAGAAATGCTTGGTATAAAAGCAGCCGAGCGTAAGTAAGGGAAAGAAGATCCACTACACCAAAGCATTCGTCCTCTACTTACGACGAGCTCTCACTGCTAATACTGTTCATGCTTCCGTCCGTGGACTCCTTGCTGGTCTGTTTCACGAGCAGCGAATGGTGCGGAATAACCTCCTGACTACGCTGAATACCACTAGCACTACGCTTTCTAATCTCTGCAATTAATTAATTAGGGATACACGGTGTAGGAAGAATCAAAGTGGAAGGAGACAGAAAAAAAGGGCAAATATAGACTATCAACAAAAATTTCACTGCAAAAGAAAAATACTATTAGCCCTGGAAATAGCATTGGCCTTAGCTGATGTACTGGTTATATAAACTGTGGAACTTGGCACCATGTTCACACAACGCTTCGTTCTTCACAGACAATTTTTGGCTTGACTGTACTTGTGTCGATTATGGCTTTGTGTTTGTGGGTACCTTTCTCTCTCACTCTCATCTGTGTCAATCATTCTGGGTCATATCTCCACCTAATCATTTGCAATCCTCAAAAGCCTTTAGCAACATTTGTATACCATTGCGAAGTTACATTTACTGTAATTATTGCCAGATGCCTTAATTTATTCGTGAAGTTTGAAGTGAAGTTAAATTGAAACATCGAATTCATGAAAAGTTTTCTGACAGTTGCTACTCATTTTTTTGAATAGTTGCATTGTAGGGAAGAGACTATTGAATGGAATTATTTGTGCATCAAAAGGCTTTTAGGATATTGCAAAGCTACTGCCAGTCCAAGCATTGCCAGGGGTGGGTACGGACCCTTCACTGCATTGGCTCCCTTCTCCATCGGAAGACTGTCCGCTGGGCTGGCGTACAAGGTGGCTAGGCACCACCTCTTCACTGCGCTGAACAGTGAACGTCTGTTTACGACGGAAGCCCAAGCGATGTTTGATACCTTCATGGGATATAATAAATGTGAACAACAAAGAAAACAGACACACATTCCATATAAGTCAGGAATCTGTAAAATTCAAGCCATCTTATTAAACAAGTGTGTACATACCACCACGATAACCTAACCTATCTTTTGTTACTGAAAGTATACTTAAAACTTTAATTCATAACAAATTAACAATGAAATAGTGTACATTAAAATCGTACCATATTACAAAAGAAATATTATCAAAGTGTTTAAATTAAAAACAATGTATGCTTAGACTTGAAAAAAATTACTTGATTTAAGGTCCAGTGTTTAGTTAAACGGACAGTAGAAAATTGGCTTTAATAACACACTTTCTAAAGCTAGATAGACTCACAAAGCATTCAAATCCATTAAAAATGTCTTAATGAAAATGTTTTAATGAAAATAACTTCCTTTGAAAATGTCTTAATGAACGTAGGATCATACTTTCTAAAGCTAGGTAGTCTTAAAAAGCATTCTATTGATCAATCCATTGAAGATTTCTTAATGAATTTTGAATCATACTTTTTAAAGCAACATAGTCTTACAAACCATTCTACTGACGAATCCATTGAAACTTCTTAATAAACTTTGGATCATACTTTCTAAAGCTAGGTAGTCTAACAAAGCATTCTATTGATCAATCCATTGTAGATTCTTAATGATTTGGAACGTACTTCCTAAAGCACCATAATCTTACAAAGCATTCTACTGACCAATCCAATGAAAATTTCTTAATGAAATTTGGATCATACTTTCTAAAGCTACATAGTCTTACAAAATG
>JAHWFP010244622.1:0-16007 GCA_023313725.1 Lithobius niger
CATCGAGTTCCGTTTATTTAAAGCCGCTAGAATTTTGGCTATAGAACCGGGAAAAAGAGAAAAAAAAGACACAGTATAAGCTTAACGTCTCAGTTTTTGACTGCAGGGATTCAGATTCAATAACTTCGTCGTGACTTCTCTGCACAGCATAAGCGAAATGGAATTGTGAGTTTTCCTTAACTTTATGTTTAAAAGAAAACATCGGAAAGAAGGATACGAGTAACATTTCGTATTTTTTGTAAGCGGAGTTTGGCGTGGTTCATAATCTTCTGCAAGAGTTTCGAGGGGTTTCAAAACAGCAGAGTTAGTTGCAGCGAAAGTTGGTGTTGTTCAAACTTCTGATGTTTGTTGTAACGTCTTCAGTAATGGTTTGAAGGGCTTCATACAGTAAAGATTTTAAGAATTGAAGAAAAGTGCTGTGGGTTTCCAAAGTCTTCTTGGAGGGCATTGAAGGCTTTCTTACAAACAGTAGTTAAAGCATCGGTGTGGCTCAAACCTCTCGTATATGTTTGAGCTGCTTCATTTAGCACAAGAAAGGTGTTGGTGTTCTTCAAACGTCTTCTACAAGAATCTTGAGGTGGTTAAAGAGTAGTCTGGTATTGTGCTAAGATCTTTCGCAAGACTATTTAGGTGCTTCATTCAGCACAAGAATGGTGTTGGTGTTCCTCAAACGTCTTCTACAAGAATTGTGAGGTGGTTTATGCATCAAAAGGTTAAAGTATAGTCAGGTGTTGTACGAAGGTCTTCCGCAATGCTTTAGATGCTTTATTCAGCACAAAAGTGGTGTTGGTGTCCCTCAAGCGTCTTCTACAAGAACTGCGACGTGAAAGAGTGCATCAAAAGGTGAAGGTATAGTATGATGTTATCCTAAGGTCCAAGACTATTTACAGGCTTCATGCAGCAAAAACTCTAAGTATTAAAACATCATTTGGTACGGTTCTAACTTCCTCTGTTTCGGAATTAAAGACCTTCCAACAGAACAGTTAAAGCGTAGGTTGGTGTGGTTCTAACGTCTTCTGGGAAAAGTTTTGACGGGTGTATTCAGCAAAGATTAAAAGCCATAGTTTCGTGTTTTGCATACACGTTCTGCAAGAGTTTTGGTGGGGTTCATCAGCAAAAGAGCTAGTTCAAAATTTGATGCAGTTTTAGCATCTTCAGGAAGAAATTTTACAGGCTCCAGGAGGTTTATATCACCATCAGGAGTTTTGAGGGGCTTCCCGCAGCACAAGAGTTAAAGCGGTTTGGTGTTGCTGTAGGTCTTCTAGAAGAATTTTGATTGGCATCAGGCAATAGAAGAGTTTACACAATATTTGGTGTTGTCCAACGTCTTCTGCAAAGGTTCAGAGGAACACGACCCAGAACAAAGGTTAAAATAGTTCGTTACTGGTCTTAACGTCTTTTGTAAAAGGTTTTTACAAAATCAGAAGAGTTAAAACATCGTTTAAGTATTGTTCTAACGCCTTCTGCAAGACTTTCGAGGAATTCGTGCACGTCAAAAGTTACAGAAAAGTATGATGTTATTCGAAAGTCTTCTGCATGAATTTAGTCACATTCTAGTCTTCTGCAAAAGTTTTGAGGCGCATGGGGTTGCGTTAATCTCTTCTGAAAGTCTTTTGATGGGCGTAAGGCAAGATAAAAGTTAAACCAAAGATTTGTGTTGTTCTAACCTCTTCTGCAAGAGTTCTGAGGGCCTATTGTATACCATCTACTTTATTTGTTCTACGGCGTTATGTAGATCATTCTACTTGAATCGAAGTTATGCTTAAGGTTCACCACAAACGAACCGACACCAACGTCGTGTGGTTTAGTTTACACTTAAATTTGGTCAAGACCGCTTTTGAAAACAATGCTTTTCTTGGTATAATAAGGCTATATTTTCACTCGGGTGCAGACGTACCAAACAGGGGTTAAAGAATCCTTTTGAATATTTTGCTTGCAAGTCCTCCTCATATTTAACAACATAACAACAGCAGCACATACATGTATAAGGATGCAAACGGACAAGTCAACAAGTGCAATATTGATCATTTCCATAAATTCCTGAGAGTGTTTTCATTTTAAATAGTTTAATAATTCAGTGCAACAAGTTTGGCGAAACGTAGCGAGGAAAAGCTGGACAACAAGGTCCAGGCAGTTAGTCCCAACTACCAAATATTGTCTGATATTGAAAATGAAACCCACCGAAAAGCTCAAGACAACCAAGTAGAAACTGAATAAAACTAAAACATCCGATTAGAACAAGAAGAAAAAAAAACAAAGGTTGTTTACCTTTACTAGGAAAACAAATGATAAAACTACCTGAAAAAACAGTCTTTTTTTCCTTGACGGTACAGAATTATAGTTGATTCATATTTTGGGAACAAAATATGGAGCACGCAGTACGTGTACAGGCATTTCCTAACTGGTACAAGCAACAAAAGAATGTCTGATTTGGAAGCTTGCTGAATAACATGAAATAAAAACCGAAGAGGGTGCCAGCTTACAACAACAACAACAACAACAGAAAAAATGCTGAAAAATGTCCTGAGAATAAAATTTGCTCAGAATAAATGGGAAAACATAGCCTGTAAAACTAAGTTTTTCCGCTGAAGAGTGCAGCTCTTTGCTTATAGGTGAACAAATCCCACGATAAATTAGAAACCTTTAGGGAGAAGACTACTCTATTACAAAGAATAATAAAAGTAAATTAGGTCATTAAGTCACGTCAAACCAAACTTAGATGCAGGAAAATAAAGGCAGTCATTGAACCACAAGTAGCAAGTAGTGACACCAGTGAATAACAAAAGGAGAAGACTGGAAAGTTCCAACATCGAAAATGAAAAGTAAAATACCGCAGATCGTTTATGCTGGACAGCTCGACGAGAAGTCAGAACAGGTGAATAAAACATTGGGAATTAAGAAAGTCAGTAAATTGATGTAAATTCGAGTTTTGAAAGCAAGATTAGAGCTGGAGCACAAACAACGTGTTCAGGCAGTGAGTTTCCAAAACTGACCATGGAAGTCTGCTGATACTGAAACCCACAAAATTTACACCGAACAACCTAAAGAAAACCGAACACCAACCAACAAGAACACATCGAGGAACAGTTACGTGGTGACCAAAGGAGAGCAAATCAGAAAACCTAGAATGCAAAAAAAAAATCAACGTATTTTTTTTCCCTAAATCCGTAAAAGAGGCAATTTACCTTGGGAACTGCAAACGTCATTAACGTACAACAAAATCAAGTTTTGAAAAACAAGATGAAAAGCCAGATGGACGTGTTCAGGCATTCAGTTCCATGTACTAGTCCAAAATCTGTGATTGATATTGAAACTGCTGCCCCTTGAATGAGACACTGTAGAGTATAATTAGAAACCGAATGAAAACATCCAACAAAAATCAGGGCGATGATGTTGAAATTAGCCACACAAAAAATACAAACAAAAAACAGTGGATAAAACCAAACTGGCCAAAACAATCAGTAAAGTACAGTAAAATGGAGATTTGAAACCTATTACGTGGAGCACATACAATCTACCAACGCAGTTATCAATCCTCGTAATATCAATGAATCTGGGTCCGGTATTGGAACTGTAGAGACATCAAAAAGTTCGCCAAAATTTAAGATATGAAAGGAGACGAATAAGCTAAATTTCGTTGATAAAAGACCTATGAAGAAACCAAAAGACGAAACGTTGCAAAAACAATGGATTCCGTTAATACCTAATCGTTTTTGTACTTTTTCACAGTGCTACCTTAGAATGACAATATCGTGACAAAAACATTTTAAATAGCAACTATACCTATAGCACGTCACATCTAGGCTACACATAAAACTAAACTACACAAACGTCTGTATTGACAAAGCACACATTTTCTTATAGTGACGTTGACACAATGACATTGTCATAGCAGCGAAGCAAGACCTGGAAAAACGTCAATAAATAACTGAAATAAGTAGGTAACTATACAAAGATTGTGTTAGGCAAACTGAACCTAGATGCTTCCATGTCATTACCAAGATATCAACAGTTGCCGACACGCCAGTGTCTTCTGGAAGACATTCATTAATATATACCGATAATTTTATATTCTGTTGGCAACTTGTCACTCGTATAACCTAATTAAAAGAAAAACATCAACCAAATTGCCTGTCAATCTTTATTGTTATTTGGATTTCACCACAGAGGCTTAACAACGCTTTAATAAAGTGTACTCTATTAGAATAAAAGAACCGAAACAAAATTCATATTATCGCCATAATATAGTTAGAGTTTCTTTAAAACCAAAACAAACAATTCCAGGAGATTACTCACCAGGTGATCGCTAATACAGCAGTGCAGATGTGCCAAAATAAAAGTTGAGCAATTCTGGTTTACTTCAGGCTGTTAAGGGTGTGCGGGTTGGATTTTACTGAACTAGTTTTTAAGAAAATAATTCGATAATTCTTATTTGTATCAATAAGAAAACCCGCAAATAATATTAAACTGCTACATACGTAGATGTAATTTTAGACGATAAATGGAAATGTGAAACTCACATTTCTCATTTAAATACTAAATTACAGTAATTATGCCGAGATTACATCACCTGAAAGGGTAGACTTATTAAAAAATAGAAATTACTTTACGAAGGATTGGTAGAATCGGCTTTAAATAATTAGCTTGGAATTTTGTGTTTTATCAAATATCACAAATATAGTAAGAATTCATAGAATACAAAATAAAATTTTTAAATTACTCTTCCAAAATAACTGTAATAATAAAACAGCGAATTAATTTAGAACTCTTATTCAAAATGGCTTAAGAGTTTATTGGTATAATTATGAAGTCCTTTATTTATGAAGGATAAGTATAAGTATACTTGTCAGGTCTCCACAATTGGTATTCACACATGAACAATTTGTATTCACCATCCGAACAATAACCTTCACTTCAATTCACATTAATTTCTGGAATTTTTACCGTTAATTCGAGACTGTACTCAATTAAAAGCAATGGGTATTCTCGTGGAGAAACAACTTTGATAAAATTTCAAATTTCATTACATTCTATTCACTTTAAATAAAATAAATAAGAAATTTAAGAATATTCTCACCATAGGAAGTTAAAATTGCTAGCAATGGAGTTTCTATGGAATCCCAGTTTTTAAACTATTTTTTTTTTTATTTTTTCTTTGCAATATATTCAAGTTTTTAAATACATTTCCATGGTTAATTCGTTGTTTTGTCAGTAGGCCTTAATATAGATGCAGATTTTTTCTTTTTCCCTTTTTCTTCTGCAGAATGTTAACTAGAAAACTAATTTTTATATAAATTGGTTACTGGATGATTAATTATTTGGAAATTGACTCGTTGTTGACACACACACGTACTCTAGACTTAGTGGCATCTTTGAAATAAATTAATTAAAAAAAAATTAGCTTACAATGTAGGGTTTTCTTTCGTCCCTCTACACCAATATACCCTATGACAATTCTTTACATTGTACCTAGAAACTCCTGTGAGATTTGCGAATGACAAGATGCCAATGAATTTTTACGCACAACAATCATCTTCTGTTAAGGTCACTGGTTTGTCGGTGTTACCTCAATCCCGCTTTTTCATGAAATCAACAGCTGTTTTCATTTTTGACAACATACAAGTTTTTTTTTTTAAGAAACTACCTAAATTGACGGAAGAACTTAATGCTACATCGAACTGCAATGCAGCAACATTTTCAATAAATTGGAAAGTGAAACTTACGCACATTGTTCGCCTGTGGTACGTACCGTCACTTAGTGGCAGCTCACTCAGTATTGTTTGCTACTGGTTTACTTGGAAATACTGCCTTGTTCTATTTTAGTACTTTTGTAAAAGCCAAAATTTGTACGTAGTTAAAATATTAAAGGAGATTTTTATCTTCATTCACGTGGAAACATATAGGATCGTTCTTGCTGATACAACCTTTCAACAGTATGGGAAGCTCATTTATAATTAAACTTATTTTTAAAATATCGGTAAATCGTATTAGGATGAACACTCCACGATAAAAATGCACAAAACTATTTTATCTTTCTACACTTCCCATTCATTACTGGAAATTTTTTTCTTTTCTTTTATGCTTCCTACGTTCTTTAGCATCATTCACGCGTATTTTAATTAATGTGAACGTTTTTACAAACCCCCTTCCCCCCACCATTAGCCAATTTACTTCTCTTGGAAGGCTTAGAAAAGAGAAAAAGGGGAAGCGGTTGCCCGTGCAGCACTTTACATTAAATATTATGCTCATATTAAATATTGGTAAAACTAACTGACGGTCTCATAGCAGCTGCGTATTTGATAACACCAATGCACGTTAACCCTAGTTGCTCGCATCATGATTTTCTTGAAGCAATTAATATTTTATGGTAGAATTTTAAATCTAGAATTAAGTCTAATACTACCTAAATTTTTTTAAGCTTAGAATATAGGGTACTTAAAGACAATTATACACAATCATGGATCATTAATAAAAATAATACTTATCAGTTTGCTATTTTATTTATTGTAATGAACTTCGTACCCTAATATTAGCTTTATTGTTGTTACTAAAACGTGATATGGTAAAAATTATGAATAAATACTTTTAAATCGATTCTAGTAACAATGCCGCGTAAAAATAGAGATCCCTTGCCCTTATACAACGATCTAGTAGTAACCTATTTCAAAGCTGCCACCATTCTTTAACCAGGAGACACTCGACATTTTACTGTTCAAATCAACCACAAGGTACACAGTTTGAGATTATGAATTTTGAGAATACGTATAACTGTGTACAACATGGTTTCCTGGAAAAAGTTGGGGAGAAAGTTGGCTCGTCGGCTCCAAACGCCTGGCACAATCAGTCCAACAGGAAGTGGCACACCAGTCACGTGACTTGTTGGACAGATCACAAAACCTGAATTAGGTTCCTTGAAGTCATTACACGCATTGTCAACTTCCAAAGTCAAGCGGAAAAGAACTTAAGAGCCAATAAAAAAAAATAGATTTCTTGGAAGTCGTTGTATGTGACTAAGGCTTAAAGAAATAAAGATGGCTGATCAGCCAATGTTGCAAATAGCATACCCATCATCCCTATTTCCTTTCACATCTTGTAATTCTATATGCTTTCAATAAAGCATCCTTATCCCATATTTCACACGTCACAAAAGGGGCAGTTAAATTTAAAATTAAAGTTAAAATAAAAAGAGGGAAACTTTACATTGTTCAACAATCAAGCCGAACACACCAAACTTTAATACTCTTACAGTGTCCGCGGCCTATCTTGAGTTCTCCGCAGAACGAACACAGATAATCGATTGTACGTTATCAGTAGCAGAGTGCCTTGTTAATATCCAAGACGGTTACAAAAACAATGGCGGCCATCGATTAAAGCCACCCCCATCCAGGAACACGTAGCCGCTCACAAAATACTTGCAGAACTCAAGATACACCGCGCACACAATACAAGCGTTCATGCAAGCTAGTGCACATTCTCAACCACAGGATCTCGTCGTCTCGTCGCTCGCGTGCCACATGGATAATGACAAGGGTGACACCAACCAGAAGTCATATCGTAGAACAAATCCGTTTTTTTTTATAATCACTATTATCATCACTGGAACTCGCGCTGAACGTCTGTATTGTCAACGTGTTTCACGTCCTAAGTCATTATTTATGCCCCTTTACGTTGTCCAGAGCGATTTAAGAAGCTTTTCAGTTTTTGCTATCCCAGTCAACTTCCGGTATTGGCCGGGGGCTATTACCTCGTTGCTAATACGCTTCCCAGATCGCCCTGGACCCCAGAAGCAGAATTTTCTGCCACTGTCTGAGACACTAATTATCAGAAAAATTTTTTCTGCAGAGACTAATCTGTTTTTTCGTATGGTTACCCACATATTTATTGGTTTTTACTGAATATGTTTCCATTGCTTTATTTTATCGATCTGGCTCACTCCATCAACGGAAAGGTCTCGTCGAGACGATTAAAATGGTGCGCTGGAATGTCCAAATCGGTCAAAAATTGACGAAACAGCAGAAATTTGGTTAAAACGACCCTTTTTGTCTGCGACTTTGCCAGATTATCTGCGACATAGTCGCACGTCGCACCCCTTTCTGCCTCAGGGCTCTGGACAACATAGTGTTACAAATAATGACTTCGAACGTTAGACAAGTTATCAATACAGATGTTCAGCGCGAGTTCCAGTGATGATAATAGTGCGTAAGCGAAAAATTTAATAACGCTCAGTACAGGTACGGATTGTTCTACGATATGAATTCTGGTTTTACCCCATTCATTATATGTATAGTACTCCGTATCTATCAAGCGCACGAGTGAAGAGACGACGAACCCCTCTGTTTTCAACAACTCTGCAGTGCAACTCTCGAGAATGTTTGCTAGGTTGCACGAAACATCCTAATGTTGTTAACGAGTCGAGAAAGTGCACTATGTTGCACGAAAACTATGAGGTTGTTACAAGTTGAGAATGTGCGCTAGTTTGCCCGACAGCTCCTAAATTAGTGGCGATTTGAAAAGGATACTAACTAAAGTTAATTAATTAAAGGCGGGAAAGCCAAAGGCTCACAAGAAATAACTAAATACAGATGCAAACCTATTTACGTTGCCTTTTGGACTTATATGTCAGACTTACTTAAAGGAAACGTCGGGGTCATTAATAAAAATAATACTAATCAGTTTGCTATTTTATTTATTGTAATGAACATTGTACCCTAACATTAGCTTTATTGTTGTTACTAAAACGTGGTATGGTAAAAATTACGAATAAATACTTTTAAATCGATTCTAGTAACAATGCCGCGTAAAAAATAGAGATCCCTTGGCCTTATGTAACGACCTATAACTAATAGGTAACCAATTTAGTAGTAACCAATTTCAAAGCAGCCACCATTCCTTAACCAGTAGACACTCGACATTTTACTGTTCAAATTAACCACAAGGATACACAGTTTGAGATTATGAATTTTGTGATTTCGTATAACTGTTTACAACGTGGTTTTCTGGAAAAAGTTGGGGAGAAAGTTGGTTCCATAGTACAACGTGGTTTCCTGGAGAAAGTTGGCTCCATATGCAGCCGTGTCGGTATGGCTCAGCGGTAGTAGGACCTCGGCCTTTGGTTTCAAAGGTCCTGGGTTCGATTCCCCGCTTAGGCAGTCTGACATATAAGTCCGAAAGCAACCTAAGTAGGTTTGCATCTGTATTTAGTTAAAGTTAATTAAGGTATTCTATGTTCGACATGTCTGAAGGAAACCATTCTACTAACAATGTATGAGTAGCAGTAGAACGTACACGCGGTGGCGGCAGCTGGAACATCGTTATTTTGCCTATACGTGTATCCCGACGCGTTTTGCTTATTATTTTAATATCCTATCTTAACATTCTTACTACCTTCACCTATTCTGTAATAGCTTTTATATTGAAATGCAGGGGGTGTACAACCGGAACGAGTGCAGTTATTAAAAATCATTTACCGCTGGGGGTCATATTTCATAAGGGATTTGCCTCTTCAGTCAAACCCATGAATTATTAATCTGATGTTCGTTGCTATGACAACAGTCGGGCTTCAGTTTTCTGGTAATGAGCTCTCGCTCGCCCAGCGACATCGTCACTTGTGCGCATGCGTAAACATACAAACCCTCTGCTGATCACATCTCAACAGTGTATACAGCTTTTTTTTTACATTTCTCCCCTAATTGGTATCATTGAAGGCTAAGGATTACCGTTATAAGGAGCGCGTACTTATTTAGCTTTTTCTTAGATGGTGGACTGGAATTGAAAAATTGTAATTTCTAAATTCTAGCTGGATCTGTGCGTGAAAATTGAGTAAGGCCCTAACGTGAACGACAAATTTTTCTAAGTATAGGTGGATACGGTAAGGTTTAAAGCCCTGTAACTCATTAAACGTAAACCCAATATTCTAAGGCGTCGTATCGCTCTACTCATTAAACGTTTTTGACATTGGTTTTTTAAAAAATAACCCCTGTACTGCGGCCTGACTTTAACACACTCTTTCACATGTTATTTAAACCATATTTGAAGGATTTTGGAGAGCTTTTGATAAATCCGAAATGCATTTTCAGTGGTGGACCAGTGATTAAATTTTACGTTAAACCTAAAATTGGCAGTGAAGAATAGCTCATTGCTTCCAAGGTAGTGAAATGCCCTCAAGCTGATGTGCTTTTAGACTAACAAAACACAACTCTAAGTTGGACAGTGCGTCGTCTGATTAACCAATACACACAAGTTTGGAGTGAATGAAATCCGTAAAAATAGTTAAAATTGGTTTTTTAACTGTTTTGTTAATAAATTGACAGTTATTCTTGACATTCTATGACTACCTCATGCGATTAGGAGTTAAAATAAATCTTTTAGAATCTTTTCTCTTTTGGAATCACTCGTGCCCTGCATTAAAAATAGTTAAATAGGGTTTCTAAATAATTTGTTAGCAAATTTTGTGGTTACTCCTGAGATTCTAGGGTTACCTCTTGCGGCTTGCATTAAAAATCGTTCAGCAACTTAGATAATTTTGTTCTTTTAGACTCACTCTTGCTCTGTATTAAACAAATAAGCTCGTCGGGGAGTTAGGATTGGAGTAATAAATTGATACAGAGCATGTGTGAGCGTACAGGAAGCAAAACACAACGGATGACAACTTCCGCCATTTGAGATGTTACCAATGATAAATCTAGGTTTGTTGTATCTTTAAAACCTTCATTTATTGCTTTTGTAATGAGCTGAGACAAACTACAACGTGGACTTTTTCCGAGGTTTTTAAACCTTTCTTAAATGATTTAGAAAAATCAGCTGAGGGGGGTATTGAGGTTTTATGGCTCATCGACAGCTAGATCATTAGCACCCACCTCAGTCACAGTGCAGGAGTCCGGGTTGGCACTGTGACACTCATTACAAACGTTCAACAAACCCCAAATCTAGATTTTATCACATCTCTGTACCTCCTGCAAAAATAAGACAATTCCGGACTTATCACCCAATTGACCCAATTGTTGTTTCCTTTATAGGAATTATAGCATTATTTTTTAGTAGATTTCACTAGCATTACACTGTTTCAAAATGGGTACTATGGAAAATTTTCTTAATTTGTCGATTCAAGAAGGTCGAAATTTCAAACCTTATGAAATCAAATTCGAATTTGAAGTTTTCTCATGTCTCTAAACCTTTCCCAAAGAATTTCAATAATTAGCAAAGAAATCACCAAGAAAGTAACATTTACGGGTGCTAAGTCTCTAAGAATTATATCACCATTTTATACGACAATTAAACCGTTCCAAATGAGATACTTTGAAAGGTTTTCTACCTACGTCGATTCAATAGTGCCTGAATTTCTTTGAACCGTTGACCAGTTTTTATTAATTATCTGCCTCTTTATCACTCTCAAAAAGGAAAAAAAATATGATAAATGAATTTTAGAGATACCTGTCGGGAGATAAAAAATTAGAAAAAAAAATACTGAGTTTATGGCCCAAAAGATAATTCCTCCCCCCCCCCAAAAAAAAAAAATAATAATACCGTTAAAAAATTGTAATGTTGACCTTTTTTTTTCTGATGTTCTGTATACCGTTTCTATTGTTATTATAGGTTAGGTTAGGTGAAGTTAGTGTTTTGACCCGAATTTCGTCAGTCAGGGGACAAAAGTTATTGCGGTAAATGAGCCTCACATCCATGCGAATTTGCTGCCTCTCCAAGAAGTCGGGAGTGTTGACAAAAATTTAGAGATTGTAAACTGAATGTTTGGCTAGCGAGGAGACCGATAGTTTGCCAGTTTTTTTTTTTTAAGTTCGCTCAATTTGTTTTGTATCTCATATGTACGACTATGACGTTACCCAACTTGCTTATCGAAGAGAACACGAAAAGCATCCAAGTTCATAAAAAGAAGTTACCACCCCTTATAACGTTGTTTTTACCTACGAGAGAAAATTGGCTAAAACTGATACGCTATTTTGACCATTTTTGCGGTAAACAATGCGGAATGGTTTTCGTGAAGAGGGATTAATTTTTATGTGAATATGATGACTTTCCTTGGTATCCGGGGAACAACAAATGCCATAAAGTCTACATTAAGTTTTAAACTAGCCAAATTAGCCTTTTTGCAAACCAAGCCCATTGACTCATGTTAAAATAATTTAGACCCTAACTAGGTTGTGCAGAGCGATTTAAGAAGCTTTTTAGTTTTTGCGATCCCAGTCACTTCCGGTATTGGCCGGGGCTTTTACCTCGTTGCTAATACGCTTCTCAGATTGCCCTTCACCCCAGAAGCAGAATTTTCTGCCACTGTCTGAGACACTAATTATCGGGAAAAAATTATCTGCAGAGGCTAATCTGTTTTTTCGTATGGTTACCCACATATTTTATTGGTTTTTCCTAAATAACGCTTTCATTGCTCTACCCTATTGCTCGGATTGGTTTTTCCTGAATACGTTTTCATTGCTCTACCCTATTGCTCTGGCTCGCTCCATCAACGGAAAGGTCTCGTCGAGACGATTAAAATGGTATGCGCTGGAATGTCCAAATCCGTCAAAAATTGATGAAACAGCAGAAATTTGGTCAAAACGAACCTTTTTGTCTGCGTCTGTGCCAGATTATCTGCGACATAGTCGCACGTCGCACCCCTTCCTGCCTAACTAAGGAACTATGTTTTCTGCAGTTTAGGATAAACATTCTGGTGTATCCTAACGATAATATTTACCCAATTACCCATTGCTGAACCAAACAAATTGGCAGCAAATTAAGTTGAGATGTGATCACAGTTATTTTCAAAACACTCTTCATGCAAAGCAACAGACAACACTCCAACGTCAAGTTTGAAGAAAAAAAGGAGTTAAAAACCCCTAATTATTTACCACGTCTATGATTTGCTGCAAAGTTAAGCCAAAGCTGAGGATGAGTGGTTCCGATTCATTGGCAACCGGCCGCTCCAAAGTATTGTATTTGCCTAGTAGCTCTTCCAGTAGTCGTTTTTCGTGAGGTCCTGCTTGCGATCCTAAAGAGAAAAAGAGAGAAAAATAAGAAATCATTAACCCTTAATCTGGCATCGTATCCTACGGGATACGTACTACAAACAGGCAAAAAACCAAGTGCCAATACGAGTCGCCAGCTTTGGAAAGGGTTCCCAGGGAGCCTGAGCAAAGCGGGCAACAACACCCTAGTGGCTAGCGTCCTCGTCTCCTAACCAGCAGAACGACGTTTCGAATCGTGTGACTGACCTAAGATACATATGGGACTTAAAAAAATCACTATTTGTTGTTGTGCCAATTTAAGGGTTAACTGTTTATTTATGTCTGTTAGCTATCATTTTCGTCTAAATTCGTTTGTCATTGTCAAAGAGAACAAGTGTTTCCACAAATTGCAAAAAAAAACAAAAATGGTTTCGTAGTGAGTACCACTGTGAATACTTTTAGGCACGTGCATTATTTTCACAGTAAATATTGCTGTAAATCTTTTATTAGCAATGTGAGGTGCTAAGGGAATGGACGATAAGTTTCGAGTCAAGCCCAATTCTTATTCACTCATTACTGCATAGCTAGGGGACTATGCACAATTGCACATAGCATCACGTATTCGGCATCGGCATCAAGTATTCCCCTCGAACAGACACTGGGTTTAGTTCCAGGCTGTCACTCCAACACCAACTAAAGATTAGTCCGGAGTGGGCCTGGTTTTATTCCCGCCAGTGAGGGGGAATCCTCTCGAGGATTTACGTCATGTGACTGGCTAACAGGTGAGAGCCGGTTCCAACCGGTTGAATATTGGAGCATGCTCACTACCCGGCTGTTGGTGCTCTACCAAATTCCTCATTTAGGCTGTTATTGGGAGAGTGCACAAGCAGCACATGTAACTGCAAGGCGCACCGTGACGTGGCGCCTACTATACGTGTATAGCGTGTTACATCAATAGAGTTTACTGTATTTTTTATTTCGTAGTTGCTGCGTTGTGACGGCTATTCGAGTACAGTAAGTTGCACACGAAGCTACTACTTCGCAGTGCACCTTGCTGTTACAAGAGCTGCTGCGCGCCGTCCAACTCTCTCCCAAACACGGGAGTTGGCCAAGCGCCAACAGCCGGGTAGCGAGCGAGTCTTGCTGCTCAACCAGCACGACCGGATAGCATCAATTACCCAGTCACGTGACGTAAATCCTTGGGGGGAATCCCCCCTTCAGCAGGTATAAAAGGGCCAGGGTGGAGCTGGATCCTCAGGTGGTGTTGGGGGTTCAGACCTACAAGTCGGAACTTCTGTAGCTGATAAGGGTCAGAACAAGTTTGCAACCTTAGTCTGACGTCTAATATGTAAAGCTACGTGCATAGTCCCCTGGCTATGCAGGAAGTAGTGAATTAGGATTGAGGCTTCTCGAAACTAATTGTCCACTTCCTTAGCACCCTTAAAGCCGCCAAGGTTAATTCTATTAGCCAAGTTAATCACACCAAATAACACTTTGCGGACGTGAAATGAAAACTTGAACATTGCTGCCGCGAGTAGCAATGTTCTAGCTTTCATTTAACTTTCGAACTATAAGTCGGTGCGATTATCTTGGCTAGGAGGACTAACCTTGGCGGGCTTCCCTGGTTGAATGATATCACTACCTTCAGAGGCCGTCTGTTTTCGGAAACTTGGCGGCTTCTCTTATACCAGTTTTGGTTTTGTGTGGATACAATTTTACAGTAAAAACTACTGGAAAAAGTGACATTTTATTTTCTAGCAGTGTTGAGTCACTTTCCTAAAGTAACCGTATGTCAAATTCCTGCTGAAAACAAACCTGTAAATGCATAATTGGATTATTTCACACATCCCCAGGCGGGTTGTCTAACACCGTCCAACCGGGATTTGAACCAATGAACTCCCGCCATGTTGGAATTTCAAATATTTTCTGGCTTCTACCGAATCAAGGCTACCTGGATGTAAATGCTTAACGTTAGAAATTCGACGCGTCGTCCAGTTTAGCCACCCATTCTGCCACCAGTCGCGCTACTTACACCCCAAAAATGAACTGCTCTAGCATGCGGACTGAACTGTGAAAGGTACGTGTGACACGCGATAGGAGGATTTTAAACTTAAAGCACTGCGTTGACACCAAATTATCAAAATTTAACAACAATGGCTTCATGCTACGTACCTCTTTGTTCACTCGACGACAAAACAAAGCCTCCGGAGGTTTAATTTCATGAATTTCAAGCAGTAAAACAACCAAGGTACGGGTGTATTGTACTGTATGATACGCTACAGCGTTTTCAATTCTCACTAAAAATGTGTTAAACGATCCTTTGACGTAGCAGTAAATCGTCCGAAGACTTCAAGAATAGTCACCATTACCGTAAAATGTTCGTTTAGCGCTGCAACACCGGTAAATATAATAATAAGAAGATATCACGTTTTTGTGCATCTCGCATACACTAATCAATGCTACGATTGGGGTTTTTCGTTCTTCGTGCTTTCAGTTCAGCGCGACGCTTGGACGACGCGTCTAACATGCTACGTGAAACCGAGCGTTAAGTCTTTTAAATATAGGTAGTCTTGACCGAATCGTAGCAAATTTATTATTTTCGCAGTTGTGCTGTTGAGTTTCCCTTTACTGCAGTAACTGCACCTAGCTCAAATAAGTTTTCGATAAATATAATGTTTCAACGTATCGAAAGCAGAAAAGTATTGACTCTCGATTGAGTATGTTAGTTCAGGTACAGGTGACCAGCAATTGCCCGCAGATCGACCATGTCGGGATGTTGGTAGAATTTTTTTGCTTCCCACACGGGCACCGCAATTTCAAGGCAGAGATTGAAGATGAAGAGCCACGATGAAATTAATGCAACACGGACACCCCATCGACTTTAAATATTGTGTTTTTTTTGTTCTTTTTCTCATTTTTTGGTCTCAGAGAGAGAGAAAGAGAGCGTTTTAGTTTCCTGCGTGGTTCAGCTTTAGTCAACATTAAGCACACATGCGCGAAGATGGCTTGGTAAAAAAAAATAAAAAAAATAAAAAGAAACAAAAAAACGACGAAGTA
>JAHWFP010244622.1:16107-36415 GCA_023313725.1 Lithobius niger
GGGGGGGGGTTAAGAAGGAGAACGTGGTTAGGAACGAGAAGGGAAGACATTTTTTCTCACCCTTATTAAATTTGAAACACACCAGGTCCCTCAAAGAAAACCATCAGCTCCTGCGTTCATTCCAAAGGAACAATGATTTCCTCATTTTGAGTGCAGACCACGAGCTTGGAAAATGAAGAGATGAATGGTGGTGGCCATTGAAAGGGGGAGCGAATGGGGGGTGGGGGGGAGGAGGAGTAAAGCGTCTCCTGTGGCCGAAAAAAGTTCGTCGGCCCAGGAAAATATATTGCGGTAAGGTGTGCGTTAAACTTTTTGACCGCGTTACACGGTGCGTTATCCTCATCTAAGTTTTCTTAACCAGCCGTTTTCCACTTTGACGTGGGTAAAGTACTCAGTTGACTGAAATGCATTGCGCTAACGAAACCGAAAGAAGTCAAGAGTAAGGCATTTTCAAACTCTGAGGATGACATCATTATCACGCTCAATTTGTGACGAAATACAAGTGCTAATTTTATTTTTCGTGCCACTGCGTCTGCATTTCATTTAAAACTTAACTCAATTCCCTTATGAAAAATTGTCATGATATGCAATGAAGAAAAATCATGACTATTCCATGACTATTTGGGGCAATGACTTGTCATGATATATTATGATTTGTCATGAACGGTAATCATGATTTATCATGACCTGCTATCACGATTTGTCATGATGTTCATGATGGCACTTGTTCATGATGATAAATCATGATAGTGGATCATGAGAAATCATGACTACTGTTCATGACAAATCATAATAAATCATGACAAGTCATTGCCCCAAATAGTCATGTAATAGTCATTCCCAAAGTTACGTTCGCTACCAAAGATACCAAGGGTACTGAAAGTATATTTGTTTATAACTAGGGCACCCCCTCCTCCCCACATCCCCCGGCCGCCTTATATGGGCGGTATTACAGACTATTGGTGTGGTTTCCCATTTGCACGAAAATACTGTGATTTCCCGTCAGCAGTCGTCCAAGCTTTCATTAGATTTAGTTAGATCCACGGATAAGAGACATAGAGCCCTACATTCCGTTTGCATAAAAATATTGCTACTGGCAAAAACATGACGTCATCAGTACTATGCATCTTTGTTGAAAAGACAGTTCGAATCATTACATTTACAGACAAGCTATAGATCGTAATATTTGTTTGTTTGTTTGTTTGTTTGTTTGTTTGTGTGTCGCCAGATCACCGAGATTCTCACTCCTAAATCTTCTTATTTTCTTTTGTTTGTGCGTCCACACGTAATGTCTGCCAAACGGAATTGTCTGGTCTGTATAAGTAATGATTCAAACTGTGTTTTCAACAAAGAGGAACAGTACGGATGACGTCATGTTTTTTTCCAGTCACAATATTTTCATGCAAACGGGATGAATGCCTCTAACGGGAACTGACAACAATGCTTATTAAACAGGCCATATAAGGAAGGCTGTCCTGGTTCTACTGAAAGACACAAACAAAAGAATTAAGATTATCGAGATTCCCACTACGGATCTTCAACAGAATACAGATTATCGAGATTCCCACTACGGAACTTCAACAGAATAAGGATTACCGAGATTCCCACGGCGGACACACATACACGCACACAGACAAACTAACAACAAAAAACTACGATCTTCGTTATATAGATTTTTACACATCTGCAGTATTTATTACCTTAAAAAAACTGCTTCCCTCATAAGTTTTTTATATTGCTTTATTTAACCCACGAACATACAAAAAGAATTTCTCCTTGCTGGCAGCGAGGCACTAAAGAGAAGAAGAAGAAGAAGAAATAACAGCTCCAGACATTGCGTTTGCATCCAATTCAATTAGAAACGTCTGTACGTATTCTGCGAAGCGAACGAGAAAGGCAATTCGGAGCAAGTCTACGCAGATTACGCGGGGGCCTTTGAACTCATTTCCCATTTTGTCGGTAAGTGGTTGGCGCTACCTTTCTCTGCGCAATCCTTTGACAAACCGGCTTTTCAAGCGATTTGTTCTCAGAAATATGAAGTTTAGACAGTGGATGGCAAGGGTGGACTGGCCCGGGTGGCCAGCGTTTCCCAACCGGTGAGGTGTCCTCCTCTGAGAGGCGTGGAACATCTGCAGGAAGGCACGAGTCGCTGCTAGATCTTTGGTGAACTTTTTTTTTTTAACTCTGCATCGCTAAGTTCTCGCCAATGACAGCCATGTAGCCCACAGACCTGCTATCAACCATTTTTTTTTTAATTACATTATTGGAAAGATTTTCAAGACTTATCAGTATCATTCATTTTATAAAAAAAAAAATTACACAGGAATGCAGTGTTGCATTGGGCCTCTCGGGAAAACGGGGATCACGGGTGTCGGGGAACGGGGAGGCTCACACGATAGAAAAATTATAGAAAACAAAGTTGCAGCGAAACGTTTCAGATTCACGCATATATCTTAAAAACGCGGTAGATGAGCCTCAATACATGAGTCCTTTGTTAAAAGAAAACAAATATATGTTTGAAAAATTTGAAATGAATTCGTTTGAAAATTGCATACCTATGTTGCAAGAAAATGTTTCAAATTCAGCATATTTCTTTAAAATACGCTATCTGGGCCCTATCGGAGAAGCTTAAGGCACTACCCCCAGCCCCCTTACGAGGTTGCCTGCCCCAACCCTCACACCCTCCACAAGGGACCTCGAAGGGACCTCGAAGACCACAAGGGACCTCGAAGTCCTTGCAGAATATTCTCGGGAAGGAGTAACATACCTACATGTAGGGGTATGGAGGTGAAAAACAAAGATGGAGGACTTTAATGAAAGGAAACTGGTCGCTGAATGTCAGCAGCGATACAACTACCAGTCACTCAGCAGGTACATGTTGTACCACAGTTGATGGCGTCGTACCAGTTTAAAGAGACAGTGCTGCGAAACGAAAGGGAAGGGAGGGAAGGAGGGGAAGCACAAGACAAGACTGAAGGAGGAGAGGATTGTCATACAATATGTATGTACCTGCTGGTTTTGAATGATCAGTTTCCTATCCTTTCGATCCCCCCATCTTTCTTCTTTGCCTCCATCCCCGAACAGATACGTTGCTGGGACTTCTGTGACTTTAGTGTCTTTTTTAGGTTTTAGACATGTCCTTTTTAGAGTTTATTGAAGCAAATTGTTCTTCCTTGTCACATATTAGTTTCCTCTGATGATGGCAGATGAAATATTTGGATTTTGCCGCATTTGTGTACATGCAAAACAATAGTACCTGGCCCATTCATTTTACGTACAACAACCTGAACCAGACTCTTCGTCGGTAATAGTTTGGAGTCTATCTATGTTCTTCGTTTTTAACTTGTCTCATAGGACTTATTACCAAATTTTGTAATAATTCCTATGAGGCAATCCTTGATCTTTATTGTTAGTCCTTGTTCTTCATCTTGGTCTTCATTCGTGTTCTTCGTGAACTCCTGGTTTCCTGGTTGTGCATAGGATCGTTCCGCTTATATGTATATGGTTATTAAGTTTCAAAGAGCACGACGCCGAACTTATAAAACCTTTCGTGTTGACATGTGTTTTGCTGGCCAGCTTTTCATAATTAAGATATCCCAGCTCGAAGAAAGATTTTATTGGATAAAAATAGACACAACAAATTTTATCCCGATTTACGTAAGTAGTTTTATATATTGTATAGTAAATATATAATATATTTTTATATAAGTAAATTACCTATATACACTGCAAATGGTTGGGACACTTCAGAAACACTTGTGGAACACATAATCTGATCTCTATAAGCACACAACAAAGTGCTCCTAATCAAACTCAAGTGTTCCCGATCTGTTCCTGGTCCGTTCTAGAGGTGTTCCAGATGTGTGTAATTTTTTCTATTTTGAGGTTAACGTTTAAACTGTAAATTATAATCATTTAGACCCTCATCATGAGCAATTGGCATATCCTTTTTCAACAAACGTCCAATCATGATTTTTCCAATAACAGAATGAATGTACACAGTTTCTCCCTATCGCTATGTCTTGCCAAATGGTGCATGACAACCCCAGAGTGGGAGCCAAGCAAGTAATATAAACAGAATAGTACAATTAATTTTTGCATATTATATTCATGGTTTAATGCAAGTTATAGTGTCCGCGGCCTATCTGGAGTTCTCCGCAGAACGTATAATCGATTGTACGTTTTCGGTAGCAGAGTGCCTTGTTAATATCCAAGACGGTTACAAAAACAATGGCGGCCATCGATTAAAGCCAGCCCATCCAGGAAGACGTAGCCGCTCACAAAATACTTGCAGGACTCAAGATACAACGCTCACACAATAAATGTCATTGTCTTAGGATTTTGATAAGGACCAGATATGTAATGTATCAAAAATTAAAACTTGTTAATCTCTGAACAGCTTGTAAGTCTGGGTCCAAACCAAATCTTATCACGCTACAGGTATTTTAATAAAGCAAAAGGGATTGAATATCCGATTAAGTGGTTTTTAGATGCTGTTATAAGTCCAACTGTAAACAACTTCTTTTGTTTCAAATCTCTGACTACAATGTTCTTATCTGTAACGCTTGTCGGTGAAAACAACTCAATTATCCTGCTCAGAACGTAAACAGTGTTACTTCGCCGTGTTAGGGGCTAGAAAATTAATACGGGAACCAATTACAAAAATCTTGGAAAAGCAAGGTCGGGTTCCTCAATTTCTCGATCCTGATAACAACAATCGTTCCCCATTTGGCACGGACGTGGGTGGTTTGAGTTGTTGTGAGTAAGGGTTTGGGCAAACACGCAGTCTCGGAAACCCAAGGGACGAAGAATGAAGCCCCCCCCCCCCCACACACACACGTTCCATTTTGCCCTCTAGCATCAACCGCCAGCCACCTCGGGTCTTTTACCACTAGGGTGACTTGGCTCTAATTAGTTCTCCCAGTCCAAGAACTGCCGTAAACAACTGAGCAATCTTTCCGTGTTTGGGCGACGCCGAAGCACGATTAGCTCGAGTTGCCAATCCTCCTTCCACCTCCCCTGAAGCCCTTCCCAACCCCCCCCCCCTCCCCGCCTCCCAGCCTCCACTTCTCTTTTGGATCGCCTACTCAACTTCAATGAAGCCGAAAACATGGCGGCGGCATAACCGCGTGACCATGCATGACTTCACCATTGGGTTGTTTCTCGGAACAGCGCCGGGTCGGACGACTTCATTTACGAGCACGAACGTTAGGCCGGAAAGCCACCGTGCTGCATGCCAAGGGGCTGCACGCTAAAGCGGAACCGTTGGTTTTACGTGATGAGAGACGAGGCAGCATTAATACGGCGATTTTTCAAAAAAAAATTGGCTGTAACTCACCATTTTAGCATGGACTCGCTGTATTTTGTGTTAGGTTTTGTAAAAACCAGGAATGTGACACTGTTTTCAAAAATTAAGGCTTGTTAATCTCTGAACTGTGGAAGAAATCAGACTCCGTATCGGTCCAAACCAATTCTTTCCACAATAGGCATTTTAATAAAACAAAAGGGTTTGAGTCGCCGAGGTTGCAGATGTTGTTATGACTGTAATCATCAACAACTTCTCTTGTCTCAAATCAGGCAATTTACTTTATTTTCCTGAGTAGAATTATTTGAAAATATAAGGGGAATACCTCAAAATACTTGAAAATGTTCTAGGATGCACCAGAAAAACCGGAAACAGGTGAATTCTGAATATAAAAAATGCCAGGTTTCAGATATTTTTTGTATTCGAGTAACCCTTGATATTTCCAGGTGTTTCGGGTATACCTCAGATCATTCTAAGTATTTTGCCAGCAATTTTAGGCCAGGACAAACACTATAATTGAAGGGTTATCAAATATTTATACGAAAGTCATCAAACAGTTATAACTCATATTTTTATTCTATAGATATTTAATTATTTCAAAGAGATACAGTACAATTTTCATTACAGACTTCACGACTACCCAAAAATACTGAATGCCAAATTGGTCGAGTTTAATCAACAAAATAAAATAGTTTGAAAATAATAAAAATTAAAAAAAATACTTGCATTTTGAGTTAAAAGCTTGTTACATTCGGTTCCATATTCGCACGTGGCCCTCTCAGAAGCTTAAAAGGTAATTAAAAAATAAATAATAAAGGATCACTTTGCAGTCTGAAGTACTGTATCTTTGTTTACAATAAGTGGGAGTGGGGAGCCATATTAAAAGGGATATAACCACGTAGATCACGTCATATTTTGCGTCATAATTCCCTGATCTGGCTTCATTTTAGGCGGGTGATTACAACAGATCACCGTTTTATATGTGCTAACCACGTATATCGTGTGATATTTTGCATCTAATCTCATGATCTGGCTTTATCTTATACGGGTGACTACGATGGATCACCCTGTTCCAAGTACTAATCACCCTGTTACATGTACGAACCACGTAGATCTTCTGATATTCTGCATTATAATCCCATGATCTGGATTTATCTTAGACTGGTGACTATATGGATCACCTTGTTTCAAATATTAACCACGTAGATCGTGTCATATTTTGCATCATAATCCCCTGATCTGGCTTTATCTTAGACGGATGACTACGACAGATCACCTTGTAACATGTACTAACCACGTAGATCGCGTGATATTTTTGCATCATAATCCCCTGATCTGGCTTTATCTTAGGCGGGTGATTACGACGGATCACCCTGTTACATGTACGAACTACGTAGATCGTGTGATATACTGCATTATAATCCCATGATCTGGATTTATCTTAGACTGGTGACTATATGGATCACCTTCTTTCAAGTACTAACCACGTAGATCATGTGATAATTTGCATCACAATCCCCTGATCTGGTTTTATCTTAGATAGGTGATTATGACGGATCACACTGTTATGTGTACTAACTACGTAGGTCGTATGGTATTTTGCGTCATAATCTCATGATCTCGCTTCATCGTAGACAAGTGATTATGACAGATCGACCTGTTAGATGTACTAGTCGTATGATATTTTGCAGCATAATCCCTGATCTGGCTATATCTTAGACGGTTGAATACGATGGATCATCCTGCTGCATATACCAACCACGTAGATTGTGTGATATTTTGGATCGTAATCCCCTGTTCTAACTTTATTTTAGCTGGATGATTACGACGGATCACCCTGTAACATGTACTAACCACGTAGATCGTGTAATACTGTGCATCATAATCCTTGATCTGACTATCTTAGTTGAATACGATGGATCACCCTGCTGCATGTATTAACACTTTAACGCCTATGGACGTACTAGTACGTCCTTTGAACTTTTGCACAGCTGCCTATGGACGTACCAGTACGTCCTGAATGTTTGGGGGTGCATGCTAAAGTCAACGTACCAGTACGTCCATCGTTCTTCACGCAATGTTGTTAGGTAATGTTTTTAGTGCACATATCAGTCGTTAGATGGCAGCACTGACTAGTCTGAGCTGTGTGAAATAGTGTTTGTTGGAAGTTGTATAGGTGCCTTGCTTAGCTGAATACAAAATGGCGGCCAACAATGTTGAACTTTTGCGTTTTTGTGAGTTTGTCAACAGTGTTTCGCTGCTTACTGTGCCAGTACTAATTCGTGTAAAAAATTTCTAAATGCATCACCATTTAAAGCATACTTTTCTGAGATAAGTGACTATATTTTAAATTCTTGAGCTCCACTGGACAGCTTGAAATGATATTTTTGGTAAATGCTAAAATCGGTCAGGCTGTAATGCTAGTTCAAAATAAAAAGGTTAGGCGTGAAAGTGTTAACCACGTAGATCATGTGATATTTTGTAACATAAACCCCATAGCTTTATCGTAGATGGGTGATTAGGACGGATGACACTGTAACATGTACATAACCACATAGATCGTGCGATATTTTGCATTATAACCCCCTGATCCCTTATCTTGGACAGTTGAATACGACGGATCACCTTGTTTCAAGAATTAACCACATAGATCGTGTTGTATTGTGCACGATAATCCCCTGATCAGGTTTCATCTTAGCCGATTGCTTGTACAAATTACACCCAAATCAAGCCTCAAGCAGTAACCCATGTGAACGAACTAACAGTTCACCGAAGTAAGTAGCAACTGTACTTGGGGTACAGGGGCACAAACGTTGGGAACGACTCATCTGTCTACCAATCAGAAACGAGTTTTAACAGTAGGAAGGGTGCGTTGCATTATTTACATATTAATTTATTGAGTGAGGTGGGAGAGTTTGGGTAGGTTTCGATGCTATAATTCCACAAATAATCTTCAGAAATTTTAACATGCTTAAAACTTCAACGTGTCTTGTTTGCAAGTACGTAAATTAACTTCTGTGTGTTGTGCTCCAAACAACGATGTGCTGTAGTTTATTTCCGTAACGTGAATAAGCGTCGATATGATGACGAGGCGTACAATGTGACGTTTCCGGGTCACAAAGGCGACCAACTCGTGACTCATCGATACAACGCAGGTGGATCTAGATTGATCCAACCAAGTTAGTTTTCGAAACCAGCTCAGGACTCAAATTGTCGTACTTTGTAGCGATAGACATCCACATCCAACTTCTTGAAGTATCCGTTCCACTGCATCACAATAATTTGTGACACACTCAATATACCGTAAATCCTCAATTGTAGCCGGGTGTTTTCCCAATCACGAATTTGTAGTAGCGGTCTCCAGTTGTAACCGGGTCTCTAGTTGTAGTCGAGTCAAACTGACTTAATTTTGAAAACAAATTCTTATTTATTAATGGTTTCTGCCGCGTTTAGGTTTATTGAAGAGTAATAGTAAAACGGTTAATGTGATATTATTTCCGTTTTTAATGTCAGACAAGCGTTCGACACGTATTGACACCGCTGTTTTCCTTTCTAAATTGTGTAGTAGTAGGTCTCTAGTTATAGCAGGTCTCATAATTGTCGCCGGGTCAAAATGGCTTGATTTTTAACCAGTAGTCCGGGCTACAAATAGAGAATTTACGGTAGATAACATAGCAATTTTCAACTGCGCACTAAAACGAATCACCACTATCTCTATTAACAGATCCTGAGATGAAGTATGACGAGATGATGATACGTGCGTGACGTCGGCAAAGGAGATGTTCTTCTTCAACTTAACTTTTCTGTTATCTTTCCTTTCGATGCCTCGGGGATTTGGAGAGTGTTCGTCGCGCAGATACAAGTAATAGCTGCTATCAATTTAAGGCCGCAGGTGTTCGCAAGCTAGGGGCTGCTGGCCTGTAGACGAGAGAATGGGCCAGCGAGGTGTCTCTCCCGTCTCTCCTGCACCTTCTCTCTCCTGCTTGCACCCCTCCATCCTTCGTCTCTTTTCTCCAGCTTTCTATCTTTCACGATTGAAGTGAAGCGCCCCCATCTCACAACGACGAAACACGGTAACTGTAATTGACGAGCAAGCCGCCGACGCCGCCGCTTGGCTCAACCAGTTGCTTGTCTCGCACAATTACACCGCAAAAGCGTTTCTCTTTGGCTATGCATGTGTGTGTGTGCCCTCGTTTCGTTTAGTTACTGAGTAGCAGCCCACACGTCCAGGCTAAAAGTAAGGACACCAGCGTTGAAACTTTGTTTTTGAAGTTGCGCACCCATCGTTTACGCCGTTCACTTCAATTTGAATCAGAAAGATGGCTAAAGAATTTCTGAAACGTTGAGAGAAGTATTTGCGCCCCCACCCGCACAAGTGTGCTTCTAGAGTACTAATTCTAAACGAAGCAAGCTGTCTGCATTAGAAACTGGCCTTGTGAGGATACGCAATACACTAGTCTGAGAAAGAAAGAAAAGACAACTGCCCCGACTGGGACTCGAATCCAGGACTTCCCGTGTACTAGCCAGGCGCTCTAATGCAGACTGCTTGCTTCGTTTACCCTTTACCTTGTGATTTCTTCTTTGTTTACTAAACCATGCGCAACGGCTGTTTGCCGTGACGTCACCATGAGTTAGCCAATGACGAACGAGAACAACGGCTGTTTGGCCGTCTGAATTGGACTAGCCCAGTCACGTGATATGCACATCACAGCAAACAGCCATGGTGTGTGGTATAATTCTAAACATAGAACAAAAATTGAGCGTAGCGGTCTTGCAGTAATGATTTTTTCTCCAAATTTTCGCCAAATTTTTCTCAACGGCGCCTGTTCACCACTTCGATAGCGTTGCCCATATTCTAAACACAGCATCCACGTTCCAGATTTTCCGTCACCCAATAGGCTGATGGGGGTCACGTGATCTCGTTTTAGTTATGAAAATCGCGGCGCTGCTGCGAATAGTGTTGTTCCATTTTTAATTTACCGCTATTTTCTTTATATTGTTCGAAGATTCTACGGTACTGCATCTATAGGATTTGAAAAAATGAAACGGCGCGTTTAAGGTCGGAGAAAAAAAAAAACGTTACAAATCATTACTACAGATCTATTATCCGCTCATTTGACGGCGGTTAACTGGTACTTTAAACTGCACTTCCTTTCTTGATATTTATGCAATCCCCTCAGCACGAGAGTATACTTCTAAAGGGGCGTTCTGTAAGATTAGATCTTGCTTCCTCCTGGATAGCGGACCAAGGCCCTAAGTCTGTAATTTGTTCGCTAAAGGCAACAGTGTGTGTGGGCCGCACCCACTCAAAGAGCCAAATAACGAAGGTTAGTTATTTGGCTCCTTGAGTACGCTACGTCTGATACACACTTAAGTGGTTAATTCTTTGCCTACACTTTACGTAGGCAGAGATTAGACTATCGTTTTGATAAGGAGATGCACGATAAGATCTCTTATGATATACCTAAGAATGAGAAGATGTGATGTGTCGTAGTTAAATTTCCCCACTTCTCTACTTGCAAACCCTACTTCACAGCATGCGTACATTAGAACCTTAACCACTGTTTTGACAGTTCAATGAAAGAACCTTGATTACTACAGCCTAAATTTCGAATGGTGTCTTTCGTACCCTTGTCACCAGAGGGGTAAGTGGAATGCTACCTGTAATGCTACTTGTTGCATACACCTTGCCTTGCGACGTGGCATCCCAACGGAGCAGGTGGGTCGTTGCTTTTCGGCTGCCATTTCTGCCTCTTTTGAGGAGAGAAATTGGTGGTTTTTATCAGTTTTAAATGTCTGTTTTATGCTTTTAATATTGGTTGACTTAGTGGCTTTTGCCATGCTTTAATTTTATTGCTAACCTGATGACGAAAATTGATAATTTTCGAAACGTTGTTTGTATTTTTATGTAGCACTGCTTGGTTTGCCTTCACGTAACCTGTAATCCTGGTTGATGGTGCGGACAATCTTGAGAAGTTAACGAAATTCTTAAAAGAGGTAAAGCTCTGTACCGTACTTTAGAGTGATTTCGTTGGTTTTGTGTTAGTTAAAGAATTAAATTAAATTCTTGATTTAATTACACCAAGAATTAAGAATTAAATTAAATTAAGTTAAGATGGTTAAAAAACCTACTGCCAGAAGACCTGACGTGTATTCCCTGTGGCTGTTCAGCTGCTTTCTGTGACTCTTCACCCGCATCTTGTTTTCTGTGGTTTTCAGTCATATTTTCTGCTTAAAGCAACATCCGGCTTGCCTTACAACCTTCCGACTGCCCTATAACAGCCAAGCGCCGATCGCATCCGCGCATTTTCCATAGCCAAAGTCAACTGAGACAGTAACTTCGTTCCTCGCAGCGTACAACGCAGCTACTGTCTCAGTTGGCATTGCGCTTAATAGACAAACCAGCTTGAACGCATTAATTGTGTCGTCAAAAACTGGAGCGATTCCTGTATTTTAAAATCACAATTTGTAATTTTCTAGACTAGTGCCTTATAATTTTGCTTCGGCGATCTATTGGAATAATTAATTTTAATTTTTACTGCATTAGACTTTTAGATTTTTGATGTCATAGTAATTATCAGCATACGATTAAAATTAGTACTGCGCACACACAGATTAAACTTCAAGGTCACTGTGGGCGCGCAAAGGATCATATACGTTCTGGAAGAACGTAAATAAAGTTCCCCAATATTCAACAGAAAATCCCCTATACGACACGTTTTAAAATGGATTTTTAGCAAGGGAAAGACTAATGGTAAGTAAATAGACCTTTGGGGCCGTACTTGATGTGGAGGATCGAGAAAAATGGCGCTGGGAGGTATATCCCTTTAAGTTTTCTATAGCTCTTCAGCCACATCTGCATCTCGCTCGTCTAATATTGCCTCGACGAGTTTTCACGTGTTTTAAGATCTAGGCCCAGTGTTGGTAACTTTGTCTGATCGAACTCTGACGTCATGATCAGTTTTCAGAGTTTTACGTATTTCAGGATCAAAAATTCAAGTTACAGCGATAAAAATAGGCCTATTTCGAAGAGTAATTCAATTATCATTCATTTTCTTACATTAAATTAACTGTTGGCATCGTATTGTTTTGTTTTGGGCATTGCTATCGTAAACAACTATTGTTTACAGTTATTTGATGTTGTTAAGCGAACTTCACAATCTCAAAACCGGACCAGTTTTAGCTAGCCAAAAAGCAGAAACTGTTGCTTTTCTGGGGTTCCATTCTACCGAACGTTAGACACCTACATTTAGGCCTATTAGTGGCAGTTGATCACTTAGAATCAAGCTGGGTCTCATCCATAGAGATATCTAGACAGACTGTTTCCCCCTGGTTTGATCTCGTCAGTAGAGAATGCTCTGTGGATGAGAGCATAGCCTGTCCGGTTTTGACCTTGCTAATTTACCACCAGCAAGGTCCTATGTTCTCATCCACGAAGTATAGAGCAGTGACATTTGCCGCCATTTTGGCACCAGATTGGCACCAGCATGGGTTTTGGAGGGCATAACTACAAGGTGCACCACATAAAAATGGAGGGAAAAACAACGGAAGAGCAGATTTCTTAGGCTTAAAATAACGTTGTTTTCTCCAACAACAAAAATCGGGCGTTTTAGGTCTAAGAAATCACTCTTAACAGCATCGGCTTCAGTATGACGCCCTTCTGTTTCTCTCTGCAGTGCTCCTTGCAGCTAACCCATTAAGGCTCCAGCATAGAGTTATATACAATAATACCACGTCGTGTATTATTTACCATATAATAATACCACGTCGGGCTCTATTCTCCAATGACGAGCCCAAACAAGGGCAAAACAGTCAATCTAGAGATCTCTATGGACGAGAACTGCTTGATTTTGAAGGGACATCCGGCCTGCCTTATAACATTCCGCCTGCCTTATAAACAGCCACGCGCAGGTCGCCATCCGCGCATTTACCAGCGCAAAGGTCGGCTGGGGTGATAGCTGCGTTCTTCGCAGCGAGGAACGTAGCTGCTGTCTCGGTTGGCTTTGGGAATAGTACACGAAACAGCATCAAGTTAAAGATTGTGTCTTCACAAACGGGGAATGATTCTCGTATTTTAAAGTCACAATTTATAATTTTCTAGGCTAGTGTCTTACAATTTTGCTTCGGCGATCTATTGGAATAATTAATTTTAATTTTTACCGCATCAGTCTTTTAGAATTTTGATCTGATCGTAATTATTAGAAAATTAGTACATGCACACCCAGAGATTAAACGTCATGATTATTGTAAGTGCTCGAAGGATCATACACTGCGGCAGGCAGTAAATAAAGTTAACAATTATTCAATAGAAAAAATTTCCTAGACGCCACGTTTTAAAACGGACTTTTACCAAGGGATTGACTAACGGTAAGGAAATAGACCTTTGGGGGCCGTACTTGATGTGGTAGATCGAGAAAAATGGCGCTGGGAGGTATATTCTTTTAAGTAAGCGAACTCAGCAGAACCGAGGGGTTCGACAAAGACAAAAAAAGTGTACGAGATTTGTAAATCTGTAAATCTTCCAACGGATTAAGGAGATTTACGGATTTTCTGGGATTTAAAGGTTTACATAACATTTTGCAGATTTACATGGATTTACAGATTTGAAGATTTACATGAAGATTTGCAGATTTACTGGGATTTAAAGATTTAAGTAAGATTTAATGATTTACATCTAACTTTTACAAGATTTACACGGATTTAGAGAAGATTTAAAGATTTACACAGATTTACAGATTTACAAGATTTGTGCAAGATTTAAGGATTTGAATGATTTACACAAGATTTCGATGATTTACACAAGATTTTACAGATTTACAAGATTTACAACGGATTTATAAATCTTAAATCTTGGGTGTACGAGATTTATAGCTTTGTCGAACCCCTCGAGCAGAACAGTACACTGGTTGACGGATGAACCGAAGAATATTCTCCACTGGTCGTCTACGTATGGTGGAAGGAAATGCTAAGTAGTGACAGTGCGCTTGCGTGTTTGCGTGCACGTATGGGAGGGGCGTTATGCCAGAAATGAGATGATATAACACAAAAGGAGAGAAAGGTAGATCTGGCGCGTATGAAGAGGAAAGGGAGAGTAGCTTTGGTCGTGATTCTGCAACCAAGCCTCGTAGGGATCTGTAGCGCCACCGTGGTCACTTGGGGCTAGCAATTAACGCTGACGCCTAGCGTTGAAGAATAGCGTCATTGTGAGTTAAATGAATTGCGCCCTGCAGCTCTGTATCCTGTGGTGATAAGAGCGCTCTATCTTGCGGTGTGGGATGGTGGAGGGGGGGGGGGGGATTGGGGGTATCTACAACAAGACAAGGCGCGGGTAGTGTCGAAAGTGAAAGTGAAACTTAAACCCGAACGTATAGATCTCTCGTCTTGACAAGCTTAAGGCTCATACAAATCGAAGCCTTGCAACGCAGTGGCGAAGCAAATCGGACAACAAACAACACAACGGGTGGCGAGGAAGTGAACAATTCGATTTGTTGGCCGTTGTCTATTTGAAAAGGAAACAAATTGATCGGAAAGTGTGCGGTGAAAGGGAAATGGAGCTTAGAATCTAACGAAAGGCACTATATTCGACTTACAGCCTCAAAGAGTAAAGGGTAACAAAGTCCATTTAGAATATAATGGGGGGGGGGGGGATAGCGGTATAGGTGGACTTTACCAATATAAGGTCTTTTCATCAACTTTGTTACTTTAATTTCATTGATGACTTACAGCGAACTCTAACGTGGCGCTTCAAATTAATTCTAAAGGCTTAACAACTTTGTAAGCACAATTTAAGCACAAGTGAGGTAATGAAAGGAAAAAGTATGAGGAAAATCCCATTTTGTGTTCAATTTGTTTTCCCGGAACTAGAAGATCAATTCTTGTTAATAAGGGTTAATGCAAGCACATTAATCTCACCATTAAAAAGCCCTATTTGTTGGAGCTTTAAGTCGCAAGTAAAGTAAAGCGGCTATTAATTTGCAACAATTTCAGTACATTACACCAGATGAGAGGAGGATGTATGTGGCGAATCACACTACGTTTTCAGTCTCCTACAGAACTGCAAAACTACCTTCATAACAAGTGTTAATTTAAACTTCGAACCTCACTGTAACGAGGAAGCCAAACTTGGCGATAGAAAAAGTCAGTTTACTTAGTTTATCTTAAAAGTTTGGAGTATAGGTGTTGTAAACCACACACCAAATATTATACCTAATGTCTAAATTACTAAATACTGGGCAAAGATTGTTTGCAGAGCGTATGTACAAGTTTTTATGTAGCGTTTGTCAGCCAGTGTGCTCAAAAATGGGATTGAAAAAATTAAGAATGTGAAGCATGAACGTACAATAAATCAAACCGTGTCAATTTGGCAGATGTAACGGGTAATTGGGTCAATGGCAAATGTGAAATTATGATTTAGAAAAATTTATAGACATAAAATTCCCCCAGAAAAAAAGGCCTAGACTAATGATATCCCCCCAAAACCAAAACTGGTATAAGAGAAGTCGCCAAGCATGGTTAAAAAGTTAGCATCATGATGACCTTGATAATCTACGTGACCTTGAAAATACAGGGTGCCCCCCCCCCCCCCCCGTTAGCCTACATACCACGCAAAGTTCCATTGCTGTAGCATTAAAGGGACACCCGGCCTGCGTTATAACATTCCGCCTGCCTTATAACAGCCACGCACTGATTGCCGTCCGCGCATGTAGCATCGTAAAGGACAACTTAGAAAGCAGTTTGTGTCGTCACAAACCCGGAATGATTCTCGTATTTTAGCATCACGATTTATAATTTTGCTTCGGCGATCTATTGGAATAATTAATTTTATTTTTACTGCATTAGTCTTTTAGAACTTTGATCTCATGGTAATTATTAGAAAATTAGTACATGCATAACAGAGATGAAATATCATGGTTGTTGTAAGCGTGCAAAGGATCATATACTGCGGGACGCAGTAAATATAGTTTATTATTACTCAACAGAAAAATTCCTAGACGCCACATTTTAAAACGGATTTTTACCAACGGATTGACTAACGGTAAGGAGATAGATCTTTGGGGTCATACTTGATGAGGAAGATCGAGAAAAACATAGCGCTGGGAGGAATGTCCTTTTAACCATCTGCTGTGACTGGCACGGATGGCCTTTCTTTTCTGCCCCAAGCAAGGAAGGACTACAGAAAGTATTCCCTCTGTATTCCCTAGGGATGGGCGATAATGCGATATTATCGCGATATACACCACACGCGATAGAGTATTGCAATGCTTTTCATGTTTCGCAATCATCGCAGCTTCGAGCGCATTTTGTCTGGTTCACACGGAGCGCAACGTTGTCGATAATTTCGCTAAATAATGACCGATTTTTGACGTTCAAATACATAATTTTAATCGTTTTTTTCGCCAGCTTTCCAATGGTGCAACCCACAAGTCTCTAGAGTACCCGTTGTGAAGTTATATCTAATAAACCATTTAATTTATATTTTTAAACAAACATGGCCTCTACACGGATACGAAAAATTGCTGCTCACTACTAATTTTAACAGGACTAATGCTACAAAGTGACTATGTGTTGCTTAATTAATATCAATATTTTAACATCGTAACAGGTCATCTAATTATGCAGAAAATTTTAGGATTGCGCACACTTTTATTTAAGGAAGGTATTTTTCTGAGTATGGCTTATCTGCGAGTGCGGCTTATGTGGTATTTAAAATACTTAAACTATTTGAAAGTGCTTAATTATTTTGAATAAATAAGAATGAATTTTGCTTATAATTTTGTATTAACACTACACTAACGAGGACTATTATGTACGTACATTTAGGCCTAGAAGTAAGCAGAACTAGGCCTAAATAGGTATAGTTAGTATGTAGGTTTACCGTAGGAGCAGTGCTGTTATGACCAATTGATCAAATTAAGACTGCTTGGCCTACATGTTGAGAAATATCGCAATTATCGCAAATATCGCATATCAAGGTGTTGCAATAATCGCGTAGTGTAAATTTCATTATCACCGATACCTAGTATTCCCTATACTCTTTACTTCAAAACCAAAAAAAAAATCACTACACGAGTAGCGTGCTTAAAATAAGCAGTTAAACATTTTCTTCCACTTAACTTTCTCAGCCAGTTCAAGGCACATGTAATCACCATTTCCCTCTGTGAGCTATTTATTGTTCTTGGTCCCAAAAACTCTCATTCACCCTAACCCGTTCTGGAAATACTCGACCAAGTTGCACCGGAAGCTGTTTGCACCGGAAGCCGTTTGAGATGCCAAATAAGTTGGCATCAGCTAGACTCGGCGTCGTGTGGTTTAATCGAGTGGACAATCCTGATTTGCATTCTTAACCATCGCCAAACTCCCTTCCTCCAACTTCAGACGAACCCTTTTCTAAAACCTCCTTTCCAAAACTTCACTTAGAATAGGCGATGAGACGGTTGATTATTCTAATCCAAAAGGACCTTGAAAGAAATGGTAAAATGAAAATGGTTTCTGAAAATGAAACGCAAGCAATATCCATTACCATCAGTAGTGACTTTTTTTCTTGCCCCCCCCCCCCCCCCCAAACTTCCTTAATTACCGAGACCGAAATTTAGGGTGTCGTTGTGGTCAGACAATTTGAATTCCGCCCCAAGTCGTTCAATTTCGGACGGCGTATTCTATTAACGTAAAGTAACAACAACCGCCGGCCATAAAAAATGAAAAGAGAGGAAAATAGAAACAAAATTATCCGCAATGGATTCTTCACCGAAACAAGGGTATTGATCTGGTTTTCTCGTCCATTGTAGGACTTGAGGGAGCCAAGATGTACGGGGATTGGCTTCGGTGTGAACGCGGTTTTCAGTGAGTTGATAGAGCCACAATTTAATGCAATTTTGGCTAACATGTTTTCCAGAAATGTTCATTAATGGCTGCCATAATGAAAGTCATCTCCAATTAAGCTCGTTACCGACCAGCCTTATTCCCTACTCTTTCTCCATTATTGTTTTGCAAAGCACAGCAGTATTTAATCAAAATTATTTAGAGACAAGAAACAGCACTCACACAATCGAAGAGTATGCAGTAACTCCAAAACGGAAATACATAGTAATGGAACATTACTTTTAGGCTTAATTGCATACAGAATTACGAGGATAGTAGTAGCAAGATGTAAGATTTATTATTTAAAACTAGCAACGAGAAAGTAGAAGGAAATGACAAGAAAAAGGGTTGGTTAACCGCTGAAAACCACAGCGTAATATAATTTAGAAGGAGGCTTTAGCCCCCTTATGATTTATTGGGCTCATTTTTTAAATTCAGTATAATTGAAATGAGTCAGTGGTGGCACTTTCCCCTTTATTGCATGGATAATGCAATAATGCAGAAAGTAGAATCGTGTTTTCTTCTTCTCGTAGCACATGGCTTCATGGCTTCTTCACATGGCTTCAAGGGCTATGTGTAAACTATTGCAACGGACCATAACCGGTAGCGGGCAGGGGGCGAGGGATAATCGTCTAACTGGAAAATCGCATAATTGGAAGAGCGTATAACGGAAAACAGTATGATGGAATATCATCTAACGGGAAATTCGTATAATGGCAAATCGTCTAACATCCCTGCCTCGTTCGCGCTGCCGCGCTTGCTGCGGCTATACATATAACACCAGAAACCGCAGTTTGACGTTAATCCAGTTAGACGTTTATCCATTATACAATTGTCCATTATACGATATTCCGTTTAGATGCTTTTCCAGATTTTTTATTTAGGCAGATTTTAGACAATTATCCTATTAGACGATTTTCCAGTTAGACGTTCGGCCGACGCCCTGGGCAGGTAAAGGACACTTCACAATTAAAATAGCATCTAGTTTAGAGGTGCGACAGCACGTATCTTTCCACGTCGTTCTGTCAGTGCTAAAGTGGTCATTTCCCATCCCCTTCGCTTCCCGTCATCATCTTGATTGTCACCGTCATGATGGTGTTTCATCGCCGTTTCTAACTTCCCCAAATCGTAACGTGTCAGTCGGGCGATGATTAATTCCTCCTGTTCGATTTTTTTAAATATTTTTTCAGGAGGTACAGATATACGATAAGATTTAGATATGGGGTTTGGTTAACATCTCTGTAATGTGTGACACAGTGGCAACCCAGACTACTGCACTGCTACTGAGGTTGACGCTAACGACCTCGATGTCGACGTGCCATTAAGCCTTAATCCCCCCACTCCGTATTATTTCATGACGTCATAATGTCACAAGTAATAATATCTTCCTGCTGAATGAACGCAAAGCTCTGTAGTCGTTGTTAGACGTGTGAGAGACAAAGTGTACGAAACATTGAGTTCGGAAAAATGTTTAAATCACCAGTTTGTTCAGGACAGCAATCGAGAGTTTTCACTGCCTCATGAGAACAGTAGACCTTTTAGGACACTAGGACTTTTAGTATACATTAGGCCTTTTAGTACACTATAGGCATGTAATGTTTGGTACATTGTCAACCCGGGCTTCTGCACTGTGGCTGAGGTTGACGCTAACGACCTAGATGTCCCCTGTTTTAGACTGTTATAGGCTAATCTATTTATACATTTTTACTGTTTTTTTAACAATTTTTCTTCAGTAATAAGTCGAGGACTAGGTGTCAGTGGTCCATAACTGGCCATTCCTTGCCCCATTGCATTCTATTCGCATGATCTGTAAATCAAATTAAAAATCACAACACTTATGGTAAATCTTTTAAGATTTTACACACGCCTATACGATAATTCCACTGACGACATTAATGTATCTCTGTCTCATAATGACGCGTAAAACTAACGATTTCTATGAGCGACTGCCCACTCATTGGCACAAGATCGTGATATCTGCATTCCAGTAGTGAAACATACCATAGGTAATTAAATACAGATGCAAACCTATTTACGTTGCCTTTTGGACTTATATGTCAGACTGCCTGAGTGGGGACTCGAACCCACGACCTTTGAAACCAAAGGCCAAGGTCCTACCGCTGAGCCATACTAACACGGCCAAAA
>JAHWFP010244622.1:36515-52635 GCA_023313725.1 Lithobius niger
AGGCAGTCTGACATATACGTCCAAAAGGCAACGTAAATAGGTTTGCATCTGTATTTAGTTATTTATTGTGAGCCTTTGGCTTTCCCGTCTTTATACCATAGGTAAGTACGATGTTAAAATTGCCGTAAAATTGCGGTACAAAAACCAGGTAATTTGTTTCCAGCACTTTGTACTATAAACGTGTACAATCCACCATGTGAATGTGGAATGTGATGGTGTTATTCGCCGTTTCCTTCTTCCACGAGACTCAGTGAGTTAATTGGGGAGGGGGGAGGGATGGAATAGAGGGGTAATGGCGCGTCGACAGCTATAGGTCATGAACGCTAAACCTCCGAGTGCAGTGGCCTGGGTTGTCACTGTGCCACACGGTTACAGAAATGTTAACTAAACCCCAAATCTAGATTTTATCCTACACCTGCACCTCCTGTAAAAATTGATAAACCCCGGGCAGGAGGACAGCATCATCACCCAATTAACACGCAACGTCTCACGGAAACGGCGGAAACGACGTCAAACACCATCAAGATGGTGAAAAGCGACAAGAACATGACGGACCGTGAGTGGCCGGCGACACCCATGACCGGTCTCAAGATGCCCACTGACTCGCACGAATCCCATAAAACATATAAAAACAAGCAAATTTTAATTTTCAGTCATTATTTACGGACCTTGTTCACAAAACAAAACAAAAACACAAAATGAAGAGCAGGAACTCATGCAGTAGCCTACTACACGGCCATATTGGAACCGATTCTTGTCTTCACTGACAAAATAATTCTGATTTTTTTTTGGACACCTATAACATTCTGGAGGGATAACCCCCCCCCCCTCAAAACGAAGGAAGGAAGGAAGGGGAATGGAGGCTTAATGAGTAAGTTAGTGTGACCAAGGCGTTGACTGGGCGATGAGTCTGTCTAGTATTCGGAGTTTTAACATTTTTTTTTAAGGCAAGTATAATCACCTCCTGACAGGTGGAGAACCACAAAAACATCCAAATGGTAAACGAAGATATAATTTTCGACTTAAATTTATAGTCTTGGTCACTAAAAACACAGGTGAAAACGTGAATAAAATCCGGTTACATTGTATGGCAAGTCATTGCTGTTCGGCAATCTTGGATGGTTAGACCATCGTCTAATCACAGCTGGAATCCGTTCTTTGTGGAAGAACAGGCACGTTTGAAAATACCGAAAAATTACAATGGGAATGTTTAAAATTACTGATGTACTTGGTTTGTATCCTTATTGGTTTTTTTTTTTTATAATACATTTAATTGTATATGCATTGCCGTATTTCTTTAGTAGAAAATGGAAACTCATCGTTCATAAATAATGGTAGAATAGCATTCGGCGAGTGAAAAGGTCTTGTTGCATAAATGCGTCCCTTACATTTCGCTTTTACTTTAAAGGAAGATAGCGGAGCAGTACACACTGAAGCTAGTAGTTCAGCAACACTGCGATACTTAATAGCGTAGAAGATCAGCAAGGTGCCTGTTTGTTCCCTAATAACACACGAGGTCTGTTGCTCTGATTATGCATTTGTCTCCAGCTTTAACAGAAATTGGCTACAGGCATTTGCTACAGCCGAACTGTGATAGACGTAGGTGGCGTCATGAGCTGAACCACATTACACCGCTTACACCGCTTTACACCTACAGTAGTAACAGGTTATAGCAGCGTCTCAATGACAATATTAGGATATTTCATTTATATAGAAAAACTTTATCAGGCAACTCGATACTAGAATTTTTCATCTTCGGGAAACAGTTTTGGAAAATTGGCGAACTGAAAAATTGGCGAACTGAATTTCCTAGAATTTAATCGCATACTAAACCATTAAGGATATAGATGTCCTTTACTGTTTTACTGTCCTTTACTCATTTGCTGTTCTCGGGCTTCCAATTCCTTGGGATAATATGCACGATAACCTTTTTCCAATGTTCTTTTCCCCAATGATTCAATGGTCTAGAAAGAACAGAAGCTGCTCACCATGATATCTGGTTTATAAAATAATATCCATTTACGTACTTATAGCATCCGTATTCTGCATCCACAAATCTATAAACAAAATATTATTTAGGCAATGGCATATATCCAGTGCTAAAAAAAATAAAACAAACGTCAGGTGGATAACTAACTAGTTGTTTATAGCGTTAACCATCTCTGACGAAGACTCGAGGGCGTAATGGCGCCCACCACCCATCCGCCATAAAATTTCAATTTCAAGCGAGTTAGAGCATAGGCTAATGAACTAAGTTCGAGTCGGGTCATAAACTGAAACGGGTTTATGGATATTACAACTATAAATGTCAGGAATAAAACAGCCCTACATTTGTTTCTAGCTGGATCTTCCGGTCTTGTCTGCTTTACGACACATTCTTCGTAGTTCGCATCCGTTCCCAACACGACATGACATGATGTGAAGACTTAATTCTGAATTCTAGGAAGTTAAGCTGAGAGTATGGTGTTTCTACTACTATCTTTTATACAATTCTTCTATTGTTGTAGCCTTGCGTTAATCTTCCACACTGGACAATTGTAACAAAGAACCATTGTTTAAGTTCTGGTAAATACACGGCGAACCGTGGATTAAGTATGAGTTAGACCACGGCGTTCAGCAACAATGCGGTAAACCAGCCGAGGTTGCTCGAGATGAGATCCACAGAGCCTTGTTCACCGCATTATTACCGAACAACGTGGTTTAACAGACTTAAACAATGAGTCCATTGTTGCGACTTGGGTGTTTCTGCATTTTTTTACACGTTGAGGCATTGTTGCTCGATTGCGAATTGCTCCTTCGGGCGGACATGGCCACTGAGAACCTGCCACGTCAACCAATAACACAAAGAAGGAAGCAACTGGTTGTTTGAACGTTGTGACGCAAAAACAAAAACTGAAAAAGAGATTGTCCGGCTGCATTTTACATCGTTCACTGTCAACCGGCGCGTTTGTATCATTTTAGTCTTCTTTACAGCCGTACTGGCTGAGAAGACTACTGCAACGACTTTGTCCGTCCGTCCGTCCGTAAGTCGCTTTTTTCAACTTCGCATAGATACCAGATATTGACGACCACTGTTTACAACGTTAGATTCAGTGTCAAAAGTTACATAAATAACATGGCGTATTAAAACATCGTTACTGCCTTATAGCTAATAGACTTCTTCGACGTAACTAAATTAAATAATAACGTTCGATTGTCGAATTGAAATCCTAAGGTAACACTCAATAAAAACAAATGGATATCGGCTTCGTTTAAAATAGTCTCGTCGCATTGTTGCATGAATGAATAGGCTTACCGTTGAACCAAATTCTCCATTAGGCCTATCTGCTACCTACGAAATTAAAACTGTATTTTAAAAAATTAGGCCTAAAAAATTAAAATTAGGCCTAAAATCAGGTTACCACGGCAACGTCGAGATGCTACGAGTCGCCGTTGCCTTCATCAACAGCGTCTCTTTCGTCATTTCCCTACTACCACTGACTTATATATACGCTACGTTGCGGGTTACGTTACGTGCAAAAATGAATATGCTTGCTATACAATCCAAATCTCCGTTAGCTGCTATTACGAAATTAAAACTGCTGGTTAAAATTAGGCCAAAAAGCTGAAAATTACGCCTAAAATGTAAAATAGGCCAAAAAGCTAACGCATTTTTAACCGGCAGTTGTCATGGTTATTGCTTTTAGGTTAGCATATTAGAGATAGCTGTTGGTGCGTGATAGAGGTGTGCGCCTCAACATTGGAAGTGGAGGAACTGAACAGAAGACCGTTGCGACTAGGCAGTCGCTGCAGCCGCTTGTTTTATTTTGACGTTGGTGAGGTTCATGGTTGTGGTATTGTTAGTGGGTCAGAGATGTCTAGCTAACAAATTATTTCCAGTTATTATTTCCAGTAATTTGGTCTAGTAAATACAAAATTATACACTATTATTTTTTTTAAATAGAAAATACATCACAAAACATCAAAATCAACGAGCAGTTTCTTTGCACTGTTCGTCGATAAGCGTACGATGTTTATTTTTACAGTAAATTCCCGTTTTTTCCGGTTAATTTTAACCACCAGTCGTCTTTTCCGTGCTTTAGCGTGCATGGTTGTTGCGCTTCGTGCCATAAGGAAATGCACAATTTGCCGTGCGGTTACCAAAATTAATGCACATTTGACCGTGCATTTATCAGCAATTAAACAATGGTTCATTGTTGCTGCCTTCCGGTTATGGAATATTATTTCACTGCTACAACAATGGAAGCAATTGGCAAACGCACAGCAAATAGTGAATTAACGTTTGCACAACTTATTTACCCCATTATTACTGGACGCCGTGGTTTAAACGATTACTAACGATTACTAGCTTGCCAGTAGTAGAATAGTACCTCACTGTGCAAGTTTGTTTTATTCACAAACACCTCATAAGTTGAATAAATTTTATAACATAGGATTAATCGTTGAAATTAAAAGCGTTGTTTGTTAATAATTTCACATCTAGCACCACGGTGAATTGAAACTTCCTCAGCCTGGCCTTTAAAACGAGCTAGACAGCATAGCCTAAAACTCAAAGGCCGCGATCCGACCATTTTTCATTTTCCCTGTATTAGAAACGCTGGAAATGTCAGGGTGCCTTGACGGGAATTGAACCCACGACCTCTGAGACCAAAGGCCTAAGTCCTATCACTCAGTCACACTGACACGGCCCACTTGGCTTTCCTTCCCGTTTACTTCCTTAAGACAAACACCTAACAAAAACAAAGTAACATTCCTACGTTGTGCAGCCAATATGGTAAAAGTTTCGCTGCTCGTATATAGCCACCGTCAAAGCCTTCGTGTTTAAATAATGCTCAGCATTAAGCCGCGTAGAGAAAATTAAGTGGGGGAAACAACCTCCCATAGCAAAAAATGCAGCATCCATTCCTAACCTAATCTTGACAATAAAATGTACCGAAGAAGGTTGCACCAAATAAATATTGTGCTACATTACGTTGTTGGTTTAGCAGCCGAAGAATGCACTGCCGCTTCTGGGGAGTTGGTGTTTGCGAATGAGGGAAAATTTTCTCAATTGTCTTTACCGTATTTTTTTTATTGCAGGGTTGTTTGTGTTCTATTTGAGTGAAATTTCCCCAATTCACCCAAAAGCAATAAAGACACGCTTCATTTCAGTGTGGTTGACGGGGGAAAGCATCATGCTTTACCACACACGAGGCCTCATTTTAATTTTCTCCCGCCGCTGAACTCCCTCATCAGCCGTATATAGGAGCACGAACACAAACGCCCACACATTCACACACGGAAACGCACTCTGGCACGTTCAGGGTTGGGGGCTCGGTCCGCATTATCAACGAACGGTGCCGCCAGCAAAGTTGTCGAGAAAGACGAAGAACGGTTGGAAACAAATTACTTCCTTGGAGATATTTTCCCCTCTTTTCCTTTATTTCCATTCCCGTTTCTTGTTTAATTTTGTGAAAGCGAGCTTAATTAGAAAAGAACTTAAACAGGGTCGACTTTGTTGCCGCCACCACCTCTCCTGGCGTTCACGCGATGGCCCATCTATGTCAGTTTTAATCAAGGGTTCTGCTGTATGGCATGAGGTGTTATCAAACGTGCTTATTGTAGAAATGACTCCCAGTCACCCGTGTTTGTTTCCGGTACCTTCAGTATGGAAGTGCCATGCTTGAACACATGCTTGTACTTAAAAAAAAAAAAACCTCTGTGCCCTCTTGAAAAGTCACCCCTACCCTTCCCGAGGATAATTTCAAATATAGGGTGGAGTGAAAAAACTGAATGGGCGAAATAGCTGAAAAATGAAAAATTATTATTTGGCAGGTTTAAAATTCAGTTTTAACTTTATCTCGTTTCATGCTCTCAAGAACCATCTACAAACTTGCTGCCAGATTCACAAAGAATTTAATTTTTGTTAAAAAATTTGGGTATAGTTTAACATTACAAATGGCCAAAAAATGACGTTTTAGCCTAATTTGGCCATAACTGTTCAATGCACATTTTCGTGCAAGAAAAATATTTCTTGCAATTATAGTTACCTTCCATTCGCTCTGTGAGCATCAAACGAAATACTGTCAAAATTAAATTTTCTTTTCATTAATTTTTTTTAAAATTAATTTTGACGAGCCTTATGTCAGCCGAAGCAATTAAAGCTTCTATGACTGAACCGGCTCAATTTTTCAGCTATTTTTCAGCTATTTCGCCTATGTTAAACAATGCTAAACTTGACGCCCCTGGTGGATCCTCAAGACATCACGTCAGAGTGATGCAATTTTTGATGTGTCATAGTGATGCTAAAAGACGAATTTTCTACACCTTAGCTGTTCAGAAATCCGAAAAACGTTTTTTTCACTCGACCCTATTTTCAAACCAAAACAATATGCATTTAAATCACTAGAAAATGGTTTTTAAATAAAAGGGAGACGGAGGGAATCCATTGTCGAGCATACACACAACCCCCTGACAGAGATTACTGAATTTTTATTTTATTATTTTAGAGACAGGAAAAAGATGAGAGGTCAAGGTTCGGGTACAGTGTAACATATTTCATCAGTCGCTAGCTTCCCTCAACACCTTCGCATAATCTCTTTGCAGTTAAAGCAATGAAAAGAAACGAGTTCTTCAGTCTCTTAGTGTAACTGATTCTTCCTTCAGTTTTTTTCTCTTGAAGAATGCATTTATCTCTGCATTCTCGTCTCGACAGCTATAAGATCTTTAGCAGGAGTTGCAGGGATTTTTTTTTTAATCGGTACGAATTCTTCATGTTATTGTCATGGTTGACATTACTCCACGTATTTAACCAAATGACGCCGTAGCTAGTACTTAACCAAATGATGCATCTAACATTTAACAGTTACACCATACTTTATCGCAGCACCAACACTTGCACCATTAGTGTCTAGCCTACAGTCAGCTTCTCAGTAGCAGGATTGTGATTCATAAATGCATCCTAATCATTCTTGAACGTTACCACCGCAATGACGCTTCTCTGTTGTCTGTGGCCTGCAACCAGCTTCTCATAGCTGGATTGTGGTTCATAAATGCACCCTCACCTGTCTTTGAACGTTACCATCGCACCGTCACTTTCACCATCTCTATTTTGCCTACAACAAGCTTCTGTCCAGTTAGATTGTGGTTCATAAATGCACCCTGATCTCTTGTACATTACCACCCCACCGACACTTTCACCATTGCAGTGTGACCTACAACCACCTTCTCTCTTGCAGGAATGCGCTTTATAAAGGCACCCCAACCGTTCTTTGAATGTTACCATCATACCATCACCACTTCTCCGTTTCCTACAACCAGCTTTTCTCTAGCGGGGTTGTGGTTTATAAAGGCAGCCTAACCGTTCTTTGTATCTTACCATCATACCATCCCTTTCAGCATTTCTGTGTTGCCTACAACCAGCTTCTCTCTAGTGAGATTGTTGTCTATAAAGGCACCCTAACCAATCTCTAAATGTTTCCATCATACCGCCACTTTCACCATTGCCTGTCGCTTACAATCAGCTTCTCGCCAGTGGAATTGTGGTTCACAAATGCGGCCTAACTGTGCTTTGAACGTTGACAATATCATATGCTTGACTCATATTCCAAACTCAAAAGGCTCGACTTTCATGGTCTAAAGACTTTAAACCTTACAAAAAAAATACAACCGTAGTCATCTACACAACTACCCTGCAAAGGTTAGAAGCTAAGTCATGCTTGAGGGGCTTAAAAGGCGTTCGTCCTTTTCGTTCGACTTGTTAACTAACTGCTGAAAAGATCTGAGAGTCGACCATGACGTTAAAACGTTGCTATGGCGAGACCAACCGTATATTTATTGCTCTTTATACAGTTTTGGATTACCATACCCCCGGTGGCGACTTCAGCTCATTAAAAATGGATTCATTTGGAGGAAAGTCCGAACGTCGTCACGTGCATGCGCTCGGTTTAAAGTTGATGGAGAAGATTAAAGTCTCTTTCTTTAATGAGAATGCTTACTTTAATGAGAAACCCTACTAGGCTCCATTTTTTATTTGTGTGGAAACTCCGTGTATGAACTAGCTTATCGCGTTGCACCGTCTTTCCGGAAGTCCCTGAGGAGTTCTATTATTATCGGCAAGACGAATAATGATGTAAACTTATGATTTACCTATCTCTCAGTTCGTCATCAAGTAAAGTATAGAGCAGTGACATTTGCCGCCATAGTGGCACCGGTATGGGTTTTGGAGGGCATAACTACAAGGTGCACTACATAAAAATGGAGGGAAAAACAACGGAAGAGCGGATTTCTTAGGCTTAAAATAACGTTGTTTTCTCCAACAACAAAAATCACGCGTTTTAGGTCTAAGAAATCACTCTTCACAGCATCGGCTTCAGTATGACGCCCTTCTGTTTCTCTCTGCAATGCCCCTTGCAGCTAACCCATTAAGGCTCCAGCGTAGAGTTATATACAATAATACTACGTCGTGTCACTGCTCTATACACGGAACGACCAAAAAAATAACAAATACACCAACGGTCCACGTGAATTTTTGATGAAGCACATCACTGCCAGTTCACCTTTTTCACAAGTTTACAAGAGAGCACAGAAACGTCCAAAAACTACATGGTTGAAGCAGTTTAGATTCAAATGCAGGTGCTGTCAGGGATTTTGACCACTGAGCTGTATATCGCGCATCTGGATAGCCCACGTATCATCCAACGTGGCGGCCAGATTTTACTATTAAATATTACGAATTAGATATTACGAGTTAAAACAGGAGAAACATTTTGAGTGCGATTGATAGTTATGTTATGTTTTGGGCACCACTTTTATCATACTTTATTTACTATTAGAGTGTACCATTTATCTTCAACGTTCTTAAAGCACGCCGTTTATTCCCAATTAACATAACAACGTATCCTCACCAAAGTTAGAATTTCGGATTCGTTAGAGTGCATACGCTTCAGTTATTTATAAGGAAGAACGTGTTCGGTGCGACCTCTCCTTTGGCTCTTACATTCCCAATGACGGAAAACACAATTTTCAACAACACGAGTGAACGTTGCTTAAGTAATGTTGTTGATGACTGCACAACTGTTGATCTTAATGCATTGGGTTTAGCTGGTGCTTCTTTCTGGGTGGTCCATTTTGTTGAATGGAATCGAATTTTTTTTTAATGAACTTGTGTTCTGAATACTCTGTGTTGCTGCCGCAGATTTTGAGAATAGGCTACTGGTATAGTGAAACACTTTCACAATCGCCACACACTGGTTTGTGGAATAGTGGTCCACCAATGTTAGGGCACGTTTACCAACCACTCGCTTTTACATTCTCGCAGCTAGAAGATAGAAATCACCTCAAATTCCAACATGGCGGCGGTTTTATGTCTGCCGCCTCGCAACGAAAACAGCAAATAACGTGAGTTCAGAAGCGTTTGGGAAAATTGTTTCGTCATGAGGAATTCTTTATATTATTGGCACGGAGTATAAGGCTGCAAGTATTTACTCAAACGATGTCGGATTTAGCTAATCCATTTAGCGTTGTTACCATGGCAATGTCACCTTTGCCATCACGATTGACTTCTTGCTGCGAGAATGCAAAGGCGAGTCGGTGCGTAAACGCGCCCTTACGAATCCGAAACTATTACCTCTAAAAGGTGAGACCAAAACTGCTGCAACAGTGGCATTACAGAAAGCGAAACTGAGAGTTTCCTTAAATCCAAAATTCTACGCATTATGAGGATAATTTCTCAATCGGGATTAAATTACGGAGTAGAAATTAAAAAGTTATGATAAATGGTGCACCCTGCACAAAGTGTACTAAGAAAAAAGAATAAAAAAAAAATACCTGAATTTCTCTACGGCGCTTTGGCTACTTGGCACAAACACATCTAGAGTAGACCGAAAAAATGAAATGAAACGTTCGAGTAGCGCAGTTTCGAACTCATTGCGTCATTATTGAGGACTACAGCATCAACCATAAACTTAAAATCACTGCATTCCTTGCAGCCCATTCGCACAACACTTTAAGAAATTCTAAGCCAATTACCTGCGTATATGGGCGCCGCGGAATCGGCCAAGTCTCCATTTTGTTTACGTCATAAATTACCGCGAAATGAGTTCCCTTTCTTTACGACTCCTACGGGATAGCAGTTAATTTTTTCCCTTTCTCTCGGTTCCCCTGGTCCAGCCGTGATTATCGCCCAGCTCATCCAAGGAAAACAAGGCTCCTGTTCTCTGCGCCCAAGCGATTTCCGGGCCACTATTATCTAGCGCCAAATTCCCTTCATATATAAATGTACTCGCTGAAAGTGGGGAAGAGAGATAGACTATATAGACCAAAACGGATAACAAAAGCCACAATGGCTTTGCTGGAATGAGTTGTGAGATTGTTATCTCTCCTAAGGTCATCTTTTATATTAAAAAAAAGTAATATATAGACGAATGAAAGAGAAATGAGGGCCTATAAACCGCAGCGCATTAATGAATTTATCTGAGTCAATAGCAGTACTAAATTAGGAAATTTGGAAGATGAGGAAAGTTATGAAAGTCCTGGTAAATACCAGCCCCTCCCCTCCTCCTCCTCTCTACTAAACCTTATTTCATTACCACGTCCACAAACCGTTAACAAGCCCCAAAGCTAGATTAAAACCTCCGATGGTGCAAATTGATGATTCTTATTTGGGCAGCGGCGAGTAATTGAGCGATAAAAATTGCAAATTGTTGGAGTAAACCCCACCTCGGTGACTTCCGCCTTGCTCAAAGGCTTGAAATTTGCTAACTACCCATATTTCTACTTTTAAATTAAATGTCTCTGACGTTTAATTTAACAAGAGGCATGATTTGATACCAAATAGTAGCATTAGGAACTTGGTGTTTTTAGTTTTCAATGTTTTGTACACCTTTGTGCATGTATTTTCAACCGATTTCTAATCCTGATATTGCACGTTGTTTTTAGCCTTTAATGTCTTGAAAAGGCCCCAGCAAGAAAACAGAAATTTTGCAAATTAAAAAAAAACACATCACATGAGGTTGAGTCGTGGTACATATCAGCCTATTGATCTTGCAGTCGTTACACCCTACATTATTATTCAGGCGAGTAACACTGATACACTTATCGTAAATCTGTACCTCCTGCAAAGAAATTGAAAAACGGAAGACAGGAGAACACACTCATCGCCCAAATTGACGTGCTGTATCTCGTAGAAGTTGGAAGTGGCGAGGAGGAACATCATCAACAAGGTGACAATCAACAAGTAAATCGTTCTTGTCCACGGATATCCTTCCAAGACGGAAAAGTCAAAGGCTCAACAAGTCTTAAATACTTCCTATGGATGTTTCCTTTTGGCCTTTTCAGTATGATTCTGCGGTGGGACCTCGGCGTTTGGATCCTTGAATGATTACCGCTCTTCAATATTGTAAACCAAATCGTCGTGCATTCTAGCCAAACGTATAGGTAGGAAGATACTGTCTTTAAAGTTTAATTCAGGTGATCACACTTATATAATTACAATAATAAGATTGTTTAAACACTCCCAAATACAAAATAAAACTCCAGCCTTTTATCAATACGAAGAAATGTCATTCATTGGTGTCATTTCCAGCAAGGCGATGCCATTGTCAAGCACTGTCTATTTTTTTTTTATAATTTCTCTCAAATGAAGAACCATTCACTCCCAAATGACAAACCACCTAAAAAAAATGCTCAATTTGTTTAAACTACCATTAGGTTCGACCACTGTCATGGGCTCGATTCCCCTCTCAGGCAGGCCAAAAGGCAAAAAGTCCAAAAGGCAACGTAAGTAGTTCTGCATCTGTATTTGTTATACTTCCAGTGATAGCAGATTTTGTTCTAAGATTTCTCAACATGGTACGACTTATTAATTTGTTAAAATGCACTTTGTTACAATTTTCAATTTTACTTTTTAATTATGTATCTGTTCCCTTATTAAGTGCTAGAGCAGCGCATTTGAGTTCAGAACAGACGGATGGTTTGAGCCCAATGCAGTCCGTCATGGCTTCAAGCCATGAGTGCTTCCGCTGGACTGGCTAAACTGTGTGTAGCTGACTTATTGGGATTGGAATCAAATATTTGACTTCTTCCTCGCTCATATCGGACAATATATTATGCATGAAGCGCTCACATCATTCCCGAATCCATTATGCTGAAAGCTATTCTTATAACGGTCGACATGACCAGGACGGTGGACTACGCAACGTGGAACGTTGAGACATCTCCCTCAGGGAAGTAAAATGAATTGAAAACAAAATGCTAAAGTTTAACCACGACCTGGGTTTTGAAATTCGATCTTATAGGTATTTTGGCATGTGAATGGTAAGTATGTCAAGTGAAAAAGGGAAGTTTAATTTAGTAGTTCAGTGTTGGAAATTGACTGCTTAAATGCCTGGTTAGAATTCGATTCCTAGTTGAATATTGCAGTGAAATATTGGGATTTGCATATGTTCATGATCCAAAATACATGGCCGGCGGGTGCTGAATGGCATGAGGCAGAAAGAAAAGAAAAGATAAGAAAAGCTGTGGTAATCGAATTGTAGCTCTTAGTTGTACTGTAGTTGCATCATTTAGATTACTCACCAGTCTAGTATTGCATGCAACATTCACCTTTGACTCAAAATAGAATTATACATTTTATGATGTCTAGATGAAGATTATAGCTGCTGGCAAAATTTTCTAGTTAAGTTTGCTGAAATAGATCTGATGACTACACATCACAGGCTGAATTAATCGACTAAACAAAGAGCGCACAAGATATGTACAGTGTAATGCCACGTGACTTGAACCAGGCGTGATCATGAACCAGTGCAAGCCAGAGCGAAACCAAATAGGTTGCAATAGCTAGTCTGTGATGATTAGGACTCAGTTTAATTGCAGCATGCCAATGGAGAGCAAGTCACACCACAATAATTAACATGATCTATAAAAGACTTATTGCATTACTCTATATGAGTAACGAAAAGGGAATTGCAATGATGTACCTTCATAAGTCTAAGAAAGTTGCAGAGATGTTTTGTAGGCACTGCCACATCACTTAGGTCTTTGAGGTTTTTTGACCAACTTTGTACTAATTTCTTCCATTTTTCTTATTTCTGACGGATTTTGTTGTTTCGTTACACCATTTTAATCACCTTTATGAGACCTTTTCATTGGCCCATAAGCCAACTTAGCATTGAGAAGCTTTTAAGTGAAAACCAATAACTATGTGGTTACATAACATAATGTGCAAAAAAAAAAAAAAAAACTGCGTCCCTCATTGATCTTTTTAGGCATCTTTCCCGAGAAACATTTTTTGACTTTACCGGGCGTTATCTTGTTTCTTTTTTATACCTCAAACCCAAAAATATCGATTGATATCTGTTACATGAATGCCCTTAACGAATTTTTTTTTCCATTGACTTATATTTATATTTTCCCCTCCAATGGATGACAATGAATTCATTCTACTTCTTTCGATCTAATGGGCACAAATATTTCTCCAGTTCTTTTTTTCAAAATTACTTTCCTTCTTTTTCCTCTTCATCACCAGGAAAAAATCAACTGTTTGAAAGGTAAAACAGCAATTTAAATAGAAAGAGCTACATTGGAGATTGCCCAGGAGAAAGAGAGAACCGAGTTGTGATCCAGAATGCAATGGTTTGAATCGCGATCCGTTACCAAATTGAAATTCAAATCCCTAATAAAGCCTTACCAAATCTCAGCCGTTTTAATTCGTCATTTTCGCTGTTGTGCTACTAATCCTTTACCACTGTAGACAGAAAATAGCTGTGTATAACAGTCGATGATGCTGTCACAGGTATATTTCCTGGCAACCCTTTTACACTACTCCCTCACTTTAATGTTACGATGGACGTCGTGACACCTGGATGTGAAATGTCGAAGCCTCATATTTCCTTCAGACATTATGAACTGCAAGTAGAAACCCTATTTGAGCCTCGAGCCTTAATGACCTACAGTACAAACGCATTGTATAATCTTATGCGTACAAGTTTGAACTATGTTCACAAGTGTTTTCTTAATTCTATGTTGGATGACTATTAGTACAAGCTATAACCAAAGTAGTCCCGGGTATCACTGATACGTTGGCTATATCACAAACCTACAAAGGTCATCCAGTAGCCCTCGGCCTCTGATGTTTTAAATTTAGAACACAGGGAGAATAAAAAGGCTCGTAGGAACGGAAACACACTCTGCTCCTTCCTATGGTCGGAGAGATACTGTGCCATCCATCGAAAGCGAAATCAAGTTAGCTGTAAAAAATTTGAAATACATAACTGAATTACAAGAAAGTTTCTAAGCGTAGGCTCTCATTCGTTCTTTACATTTAGGAGTGAAGATGGGGCCAGTAATTGAGATAGGGCCAGTAATTGAGCTTCATTACTGAAATTGCTCTTTCTGTTACTTTCCTGTCTTTCATTTGAAAACACAGTTCGGTTAATGGAAGCAGTAACGCCTGAGGTGCTTTATACCTGTATTCATTATTGCGTATTGAACTTTTGAATGAGTGAGCTTTAGTTGCCATGCCAACGGAAATGGGTTTGGTGGCTGAGCAAATAAAGAGTGTGCTTGGAAGGTAAGAGACCGACCGTTCCGTTTCCCTCTGGAGTCGAGTGGTGAAACGAAAACGAATTGAGCAAATTTGTTTTGTTGTGAGTCATTCAAAGTAAGTAGTTGTGGGAGAAGTGCGGGTCATGATGACCTTAGGTGAGCATGGGAGAAGCGGGGAAAGAGATGGACACATCCTTGTGGGCGAGAGAACTGCAAATATAATATTTGGCTCCGAATTTACTCCCATCTTTTCTGTACAATTTGAAGTCCCATAGGTGACGTACATTATTAACGGCAATCCTCTTGACGTATAGCTAGCTACCCGTTGAAGCTGATATCCGGGTGGGTTTTAGGGATGAACTTTTATATTGCTGAGCTGAGCTGCCTGGAGGTACATTTGGATGAGAGTTGTGTGTGTGTGCAGTGCAAAATAGTATTTGTTTTCGTTGTATTGGCGTGGGACACCTTCATTCGTATTGTATAATCAGTATGGCTATAACTCGCCCCCAGCACTCCTGAAGTTTTTTGTTTAATGCTTTTTCTTTCAATTTGTAAGCTTATCTTGACACACTAAGTCGAATACACACTGCAACCTGATTTCACTAATTTTTCCAAGACGACTCTTTTATTCTACTCATCAATGTTATTTACAGATGACAACTACCATCATTGCTCGATTAAGCAGCGGTACTCAAAAGAGCACCTCAAAAGCAGTCAAATGGTAAAAAAAAAACTCAATGCTACAGTGTCCACGGCCTATCTTGAGTTCGCCCCAGAACGAACACAGATAAGCGATTATATGTTTTCGATTAGCAGAGCACCTTGTTGATATCCTAGATGGTTACAAAAACAATGGCGGCCGTCGATTAAAGCCGCTCCCTCCAGGAACACGTAGCCGCTCATAAAATATCTGCAGGACTCAAGATACGCCGCGCACACAATAGTATCCTCAAGTTTTCCTGGTGTAAGTAAAAATGGCTTGAACCCAAATCCTAAAATTACGAAGATTATCACACAGAATGCTGGATGAAAAGCCTTCACCAATCAGTTGACATATTAGGGGCCATTTAGAAACCACGTGATCGGACAGGGGGTGAGGGGAAGTCGGCTTTCGGCCACAAGTAACCACAATGAGGGGAGGGGGGTTTACAAATAAACCACGTGGCTACTGCATTGAAACGAAAGCTATTACTTCCAATGGATTGGTGTATTTACCGTACATGAGTCTGTGCATACCATCACACTCAGCCTTACATTGTTCTTATATTGTCCTTATAGAATTGTTCTTACATTGTAGAAATTTTCAACAATGTAACAATGTGTTTCCTAGACTAAATACATTTAAATAGTGTGCGGCGGCTAACATTCAGCGCTGCATGTGACAATGCAGTGCAGTGATGGCCTACGTAATAATGAACGTATTAGGTTACAGTTTTCTCCTTTCCGTCTCAGTTACAAATTTCAGATGAAGTTTAATCTAGCGGCCGTTGTAGATCACCAAATACTTTGGTGAAAATATTTCACATAGTGAATAAAACGGCTGCGTTCATGAAAAGCGAAAGTGGATTATGGGGGTACTTATTGTTGGGTTTCTCAT